>PVJC01025500.1:0-24716 GCA_004026665.1 Murina feae | reverse complement strand
GTCAAAGGCTAGAAAAGGAAGTGGTGCCACAGGAAATGCTCAAAAAGAAGGTGTGATTGTCTTCCCATGAGTCCACCAACCACCAAGCCTGGGGATGGCGTTTCTCTTCCCACCATCTCCCTCCTCACACTGCCCAAAAAGGCTGCCCTTTAAATGAGAAATGTTTTCCCCATTTACTTCTATTCTTGATGCTCTTTTTAAAAAATACATATTTTATTGATTTTTTTACAGAGAGAAAGGGAGAGGGATAGAGAGTTAGAAACATCAATGAGAGAGAAACATCAATCAGCTGCCTCCTACACAACCCTTACTGGGGATGTGCCCGCAACCAAGGTACATGCCCTTGACCGGAATCGAACCTGGGTCCCTTCAGTCTGTAAGCTGATGCTCTATCCACTGAGCCAAACCGGTTAGGGCTCTGGATCCTCTTTTAATTAGTCTTCTGTCACATATGGGTCTCTGAGAGGGACTTAGTGAGATCATGGCAAGTCCAAGAGAGCTTCTCAGCAAGAAAGGGGGAAAAAGAGGAGTTTGGGAGTCTGATAGCCCCATAAATATAACTTCTTAGCTGTGTGACCCATGGCCAGTTACTTAGCCTCTCTGTGCCTCAATTCCATCACCTCAGAAATAAAGGGGATACGAAGGCAGAGTTGTCTTTGAGGATTGCAAATAAGAAACCTCTGACCCATACCAGAAGCTATTACCAACAAGACAAAATTATAGCAAGAGTAAGCTTTGTTTACCAGGTGTATAATCCTGAAAAAGATAAATAACCTTTCTGAACTTCACCATTTTCCTTGTCTGTAAAGTGTAAAGAATGTCACCTATAACATGGGAGTAGGGATTAAATTCATTTCAACAAATAACAGATAGAAAGTACTTAGTAGACTTTTGGTATAGAGTACACACTTCAGAAAGGGTATACTCTCTCTCTCTCTCTCTCTCTCTCTCTCTCTCTCTCTCTATATATATATATATATATATATATATATATATATATATATATATATAAATTTTTTAATTGATTTCAGAAAGGAAGGGAGGGAAGAGAAAGAGATAGAAACATTAATGATGAGAGAGAATCATTGATCAACTGCCTCCTGGGGATCAAGCCCACAACCCAGGTATATGCCCTGACCGGGAATTGAACTGTGATCTTCTGGTTCATAGGTCAAAGCCCAACCACTGAGCCACACAGACTTGGCCCAGACACTTTTATTATTTGTGAAAAGTCCTGAAGCTCTGAAGTTAAGACTTTCCACAAGAGGGCCAACAAACCATTTAAGATACAGCAGGCTAAGACCAAAGATGACAAAGGCCAGGTGCCAGGACTCATGGAAAGGTAAGGGTGCCCACCCACCACAGAGTGGCCATACCCTGTTGAATCAAGATCAACTCAGGATATGATTGAGATTGACTTCAATGGCCTTAGGCCCTGGTTTGGCTCTTCCAGGATGTGAGAGGGCAGTAAGAATGCCCTGGGACGGAGAAGGGGAGAAACTCATTCCTTCTTTGCCTCTCATACCTCAAGGCTCCTCACAATACCACTAAGAGGTTAGAACTGGAAAGCTTGGGACACTGCAAAGAATAACCCAGTGTTTGTGAACTGAAAAGTGTTATGGAGTCTGAAGACTTGAAAGGATCTGTGCGGTCATCTGGAATTCTAGAGAACAGTGAACAAGTCTCTTACCCTCTCTGAGACTTTCTTCATCTGTAAAATAGGAATAAATGGTCTCTATTAATCTCATAAGCTTAAACTGTTGTGAGATTAGCTAAAGTTTGAGAAGAAAGAATTAATTAGCCCAGACCATCTAATGTATTTACCACAAGTTCTATCTCAGAACGGAAAACAAAAAGGGAGTGGGAAGGAGTGCAGTGAGAGAGGCTTTCAAACTCCCCATTGGCCACAGAGTTGATACAGCCACTTTCAGACTCCTGACCCCCAATGCTATGCATTGGACCTACTGTGCATCATCTCAGGGCACTTATTAGAATGACAGGCTATGCGTGCTTCCAACTAAATCAGTGTGTAGAGTCCTGGGGAACAGAAGATGTCTCTGAGACCCACCCGCCTGGGCACTGTGAGGTGCTCTGACACAACCTGTTAGATGTGGGTTGGACTAGTGGGTGCTCTAAGGAGATGTGGGAGGAGACATCATATGACAGTGATGAGTGACACAAGAGTGATGAGTTCAGACTTCCTGACTCTTGCCTTCGCCACCAACTCCCTGCCAATCTCTGACCCAGAAGTGTCAGGAATTACCACCATCCAACTGCTTAGACTCACAGCGCTTATGGAGCATATCACAGGGGTGCATAAACTTCTCTTTGTTAATTGAGTGAGAGAATGAATGAATGAACAAATGAAGAAGTAAATGTTAAAGTTTCAAATCCTTATGGTTGATTCCTACAAACCTCAAGTATGAGTGTCACCTTGGATTAACCCAATCTGTTATCTTCTCCATAAAATGATAGTGGCAACTGCTTCTCAGTTTACTTCATGGGATAATACAAGTCAAAGTGATAAAAAGCATGAACATGCTTTAAATGTAATAGGATGTACAAAAAGTAACCAAACATCACATTGACTCAAAGTTTTCAGAAGTTTCCATGAGCCCATTTAATGTCAAAGCGGGGAGCACTGCAAGCTGGAGAGGAAGAGATGAAGCTTTGATCTCATACCAGCAAGGTCTTGAACAGTGAACAGCCTGTTCAATGCATTCCTCTCTGGACCCCATCTCTCCATGTGGAAAACAGGAGTATGTTATACCAGACATAACAGCAATAACAGCAGCAGCAGAAAGAGCAGCTAATATTTAATGAGTACTACTATGCAAATGCCTCTCGTCATGACCTCATTAAATCTTGAAAACATCTGTTTAAGCTGGGGGTGGTATTTAGAGCATTGTTCAGTAAATATTCACTTCCCATCTCCCTCCACAGAAGGAATTTTATTTCCCACTCTATAAGCATGAGCTTGGCCATGTAACTTGCTTTGGCCAATGGAATAATGGCAAAAGTAATAGTGCATGAGATGCAAGCCTAAGGAGGATTACAGGCTCCTGCTCACCGATTTGGAAGCTTCAGAACTCCACCCTGTGAGGAACATTCT
This sequence comes from Murina feae, assembly GCA_004026665.1. NCBI lineage: Eukaryota > Metazoa > Chordata > Mammalia > Chiroptera > Vespertilionidae > Murina > Murina feae. The sequence goes on along the minus strand of PVJC01025500.1, from coordinate 21,604 downwards.
CCAGATAGCCACTGTCCTCCATCCAGGGCCCCAGAATAACCCACATGGAGCAGATCCATAACCTGGCTCCAAAGCTCACTCTTCAGCAATCTGAAGATGCACTGCCCCAATTGACCAGCAGTACATGAGTGAGAAATGAGTGCTATTATTGGATGCCACTGAAATTTTGGGGTCATTTACTACGCACCAATAATAGACACAGTGAATAATTAATGTTATAGATGGGAAAGCCAAAGCTCCAGAGAGGCTAAGTAATTTACCTGATGTCAACCGGCATATAAACGGCAGAAATAGGGCAGAATCCAGATCTTACAGACCAATCAAACCTATATTCTGGGTCATGACACTGTCCCGGCTTCCTACTTGCTCTCCAAGGAGATAAATTTTATGTCAAGCTGTGTGAAGAGACTAGTCAGAGGAACAAGAAGTAAACAAGAAGTTTCTGGAGACTTGTGACAGCAAATCCAGAGAGGTGTGCCCTGCTCTCCTTCATGAGGAGGCTTGGCCCTCTGCACCCCGGGAGTCTGACCCTTTCCAGCTACCTTTTCTTACACCCGAGCCCAAGGCTATGAGAAGACTTCACAAGGCTCTCAAAGCCAGGGGCAAGCTCAGAGGTCCCACCATGTAGTTGTACAACTAGCCCCCACCCAACTGACAGTATGACCACCCCCATAGAGGCAGGACCTCAGTAGACTCTCAATCTTTAGATGTCAGTGGTAAATAATGACTTTAACATTCTGAAAAAGTAATTTTTAAGTATGTCAGGAAAAGAAATGATCTAGTCCAGCCACATTTCTGGGATTTTCTGTGAGTATGTTTGTCCTTACTCAGAATGACTTCTCATGTACAAAAGGGCATTTTCAATCCACAGAAATGTATCCTACTCCCTCCCAATTCACTTAGAGGCACACTGTTCTTTTCTAATGGGTACTAGGATATAATTATCTCAGGCAAAGTTTCCTTTTTCTCTCGAGAAATGGAAAATTAGTAAGGAAATGAACAAAGCAGTTGTTCATTAAATGTAATTCCCCCCAAACACAGAAAACCCAGGGAATCCCTTTGACAAGTTAATCTAGAACATCAATAAAACCCTAAGCCATAGAGAGAACTGAGAATATGAGAAGAGGCCCAGTCTGATGCACACACGGTGAACACCAGGGCTCTCCACTCTGCTAAGCCCTCCCTGCCCAGGCTATATTCCCTCCCAGCTCCAGACAAATCTTTAACCTGAGATAGAGCAGCACACTGACTCTTAGAAATCCCACTGTATCACCCATGGTTCAAATTTGGTTGCACATAACAAAAACCTCACTTAACAGTAATCCAGGTAAAATAGGGATTATTTTTCTTCATGAAAGAAGAAGGCCAGACATAGAAGGTTCTGGCACTGGTTCAGTAGTTAAGTGCATTAGGGCAAAGTGCATTAGGGCAAAGTCTCTGCAAATGACCTTTCCCACAAGGTCATGAGATGGCTGTTCCAGGTGAAGACATTGCATAAGTATTCCAAGTAAGAAGAGAATGGATCCAAAAAGAGGGAGGAACAATGCCTATATTAAGTAAGAAAATTTTCCCAGAAATCGATAACAGACTTCTTCTTACATGTTATTGGCCAGAACTGTGTCACATGGCCACCTAGCTGCAGGGAAGCTGGGAAAAATGATTTTGTAGATGAGCACATTGGTGGCTTCAACAAGTTAGCACTTCAGACAAAAGAGGTTAAAGGTTGTTCTTAGGCAGCTGGGAGTAAATGACAAACTCACCAAACAAATTGTCAGAGTTGGCATCAGGCTTGGTTGTGTCATTTAGATCCAGGCCAAGGGACAGCTTTAAATTCCTCCAGTTCCCAGTGTTTATTATGACCTCTTTTTTCCCTTCACTCTGAGGCACTATTTCCTAAATACTAAAGAGGTTCAAGTGGATAGAAGACAATTAATGCAAAGCAGCACCTTGGATTTGAACATCCGGACTCTGTTGACAGGGAGATCAGAAGGAAAGACAGCCTTGGAATTTTCCTTTTGAGATGACATTTGTTTTTAATAGCAAATGACTTTCATGTTCGGAGTAAGCCAGTAATAGAATTTACCAAATGAAAGCAACAAAAATAAAAGTCTAAGGCTATGACCCTTGCATCTGAAAGGGAATTAGACAAATTGGGGTCCCCATGGTAGCAGACTTTTCTGGATTATCTAGAGTGATTTTTCAGAAGCCAAGTAAATTGCCTTGGTGCAGCCAGCACCCAGGCAATACTTTGGTGTAGTAGGATAAAGATTTAAAAATGCAAATGACTGTAAATGGATGATGACTAACACAACCAAGAAAAGGAAGTGTTGCTCTGACTGCTGAAGAAGCAGAGGTAGTAATATGGTGGCCCTTTTGCCTCCTTTTTGTTGACGGAAAGAAATCCAAGACCAGGCTGCACTTCTACCATTTATACATGCTCGGCTCTTCATTAGCCATGCAGGCAATTTGCAGTAAGGACAAGCCTGTAACAGGTATAGTCAACCTGAGACATAATGTGCCATCTACCTACCTTAATGAAGAATCTAAGCCCAGTAGAGCATGTGTGTATATATTCATATTTTTCTCAGATGTGTTTCTGAAACCTCATGGACAAACCATATTTGTAAATTAAGTCATCTTATATAATAAAAGGCTAACATGCAAATTGTCCCCGCAGGAGTTCAACTGGGAGACTAGGAGTTTGATTGCTTGCTATGACGTGCCCTGACCACCAGGTGGCGGTATGGAACATGGTGGGTGACCAGCAGCTGCAAGGCATTGAGTGAGCGAGGGAAGGAGGAGTCAGGGAGGTGGGGAACCTGATTGACCCTGATCATTGGCCAGGCCTAGGGACCCTACCAGTGCACAATTTTCATGCACTGGGCCTCTAGTATTTTAAATATTCTGGAAGAGATCACCCTAAGTGAATCCTATCATAATGAAAACTACTCATTCTCTAGTTCATCTGTTATAAATATTGGATTTTCTTAAAGCAAGCCATGCCAATACTAGTACAACCCTGTCATATGTCATAGGTTGTGGTGAATTATAAAAAGCAAATCTTTCAAGTGTGTCTGATTTGACCATACCCATATAAACATTTATTGACCAAATAGAACCCATCCCAATTTTAAAACTACATCTGTTTTCTTCTTGAAAACTTTGCCTTAACTAATTTTATATGCCTCACTTCCTGGGTCAAGACAGATGCTGCTTTGGATGGATGATCTTATTTGTTGAAATTCAAAGCTGAGTTACTAAAGCAGTCTCCCTACATGCAATCCTTCTAATACTCCACACAGGCACAAATTAGCAGGGTTGTAGTGAAAGGCCTCCAGAATTTGTATTCTTTTATGGTCTCTTGTCTTATATATTCTTGACCAAGATTTTCTCCTTTTGGTCTCCCTTCTTCCACCAAAAATAAGTTGTTCCCTCGCTAATAGGAATTTGAAAATTCTACTGCTATGCCAGAACAATGTGACAAACCTATAGGACTTTCCAGGAAGCAAAACGTATGCTCTCCCCTTTACTAAATTATATTCCATAAATGTATGAACCACAGTCAGCAGCAGTGAAGGCAGGTCAAAGTGACATAAAATATTTCTCTGCCATACAAGAAGAACAAAACAGTAGTAATAAAAAACAGAATTTGTAGTACCTGCTAATGCTTCTTAATGGTCCTTAGGAATCTACAGAATAGGGCTAAGAACACAGAAGTACAAAACAAATTTTGTTGAAAATTAGAACACACCTTATCTGACATATATAATACCAAGTTTTACATTGATATAGTACTTTCTGATTTATAAAATATTTCACATGCACACTTTCACTAGATACTCACCACAACCCAATGCAGGAGGGTAGGTGAAATACTTGGGTCAAACATAAGTAAAAAAACCTGATTTTTTTCATGGTACCTAAAATGACCCTTATTCCTTTGTTTTTTCACCTGGCTCCATTCTTGGGCACTGGAAGGTGGCATGCATATTTTGTTACCACCTACATCTGGAGATAAAACCAAAATGACCAATACATAGTTTACTGTCCTCTCTACAATAAGCACACAGGTTGCCATTCAATTGACTAATACTAAAGAAGTCAGAAGAAATGAGTCAAAATTACAGGCATACCCCTGCTTTAAAGAACTCAAGACACATTGGCTAATATGAATCTGCCCCATAGCTTACTGTCTTACCCAGGAAAGTTTTAGAGCCACCTGGACCACAATTTTGCTTCCATTTTTAATCCAATATTTTACCTAATTTATTGGCCCTTATGACATTTTGATAACAAAAATCTGGAGGGCTGTCCCAAACTCTACTGAAGCCTGCAAACTATTAATTCTGTAAAGAGGTCTTTATTTTGAGCTGGTTGTTGAGAGCAGAGGTCACAATAGCTTCCAGCTCATGGGAGGAGATCAATGAAATGGGGGTAGGACCAGGTAACTTGGGGAACCCCAAAGGATATAGAAAGATATAGGGTTTAGGCATTTAACAGAATTTTTAACTGAGTATGGCAAATTTATTTAGCATCTCTGAGCCTCAGTTTTGTCATCTGAAAAACTGATCTAGAAATATTTACCTCGGGTGACTCAAGAGTATTAATAATGATTGAAGGCATTTGCTATAAATAGGCTTTGTTGTTGTTGTTGTTGTTGTTGTTGTTGTTGTTGTTGTTTTGGTGTGTAGTCTCTGAGGGAACACATCATATCTTACTCATTCTTGTATCTCCAATACTAATCATAGTGTATAGAACATGGTAAGCTCTCAACATGGCAAGCAGGCCTCATAGAGAAGGTAGCATTTGAATCGAAGAAGCATTAAGTGATATGTAGGATTTGATCACATGAACATGGTGGGCAGTGAGAGGTGAGGGTAAACTCAATCCCATGAAAGACACAGAGAAGCACTAGGCCTTCAAGATCAAAGCTGATGTCCTGACTCTAGCACATGGATCAGCAAATCTTTTCAAAATGTTTACATTGACTATCACATTTACATGTTACAAAATATCCTTCTTATAATTGTAGAAGAATAATAGAATATTCCGCTTAAGAATATATAAAATATTAAATATTCCATTCTTAGCTCATGGGTTATACAAAAGCAAGTAGGAATAGTGTGATGGCTATAATTTGATAACTCCCGTGCTAGTGAACTGATCCAAGGACTCTATGTCTACACACTCACTCTTCCTAGTTGAATCCTCAAAAAGCCTCATCCTTGATCTCTATAATAGTTTCCTATAGTTGCTGTAACAAATTGCCACAAACTTAGTGGCTTAAAACAACACAACTGTGTCCCTTCTAGTTCTGGCAGTCAGAAGTCAAACATGAATCTCACCAGGATAACTAGCGCAAGGTATCAGTACATCTGGTTCCTTCTGGACGATCCAGAGGAAAATCTTTTCCTTGATTCTTTCACTATTCAAACATTGCTGATACTGGTGGCCACCTAACTCCAATTTCTGCTTCTGTTGTCACATATCCTCCTCTGACTCGCCTGCCTCCCTCTTATGAAGATCTTTGCGATTACATCGGGACTACTGGATAATCTAAGATAACCTCTCCAGCTCAAAATCCACAACTTAGTCACATTGCTATTCAAAGTAACTTGTTCACAGATTCTGGGGTTAGGATAGAGACCACTTGGAGGGCTCATGTTCAGCCCACCATACCCTCCTTCAGGCTTTCGCAGTGTTAGTGCACAAAAGAGAAGGTGCCACCATTTACATGTAGATCTTGTGTTCACACAAAGAGTATGCTTTCCCTTCCCTCTCCTCCCCACAGAGCAAGGAGAAAGCCAAGATCAGTATGTTCCCAACCTCACTCCTCTCAACTCATCCTTTGAGTCATTACCATTACATTAGACACTGATCTCAGTAAGTAATGTAAATGAAAGTAACTCCTATGTCTTAGAAAATCCTCTCCATATTGGCCTTGTTTTCCCTCTGAGTTATTTTTAAAGTTACACAAATTCTTCTCAAAGGCATACCAGAAATTTTCTTTCAGCTTCTTATCTATGCACAGCACAGACAATTGCATTATACCTAAGAAAATTAATGTGATTTAATTATATAATATGTGGTGGTGGCTTAATATCAAACTTCTTTTGTATAAGAAATTATTTCTTGGTGAAGTTAAGCTCCCTTATTATGTTCATTCTTTATTCATTAAACTCATTAAGATCCGTGGGAATTGCATATAAATAACTATACCACTGATTCAAAACATAGCAGATAAGTGAGATATTCTGAGCATATGAGAGCATAATGCTTCTTAGTTATTTTCTTGGGAATTCATATATTGGGGTTCTATGTGTAGCATACTTTCCCACAAATAGTTGATATACCATTTAAAACTCCTCTCCTCCTTGCCCTAACTGGTTTGGCTCAACGAATAGAGAATCGTCCTGCGGACTCAAGGGTCCCAGGTTCAATTCCAGTCAAGGGCATGTACCTTGGTTGCGGCACATCTCCAGTGGGGAGTATGCAGGAGGCAGCTGATCGATGTTTCTCTTTCATCGATGTTTCTAACTCTATATCCCTCTCCCTTCCTCCCTGTAAAAAATCAATAAAATATATAAAACTCCTCTCTTCTAGTGAAGAGAAGCTGGGCAATAAGTGAACTATTATCGTTCTCAGGAATCCATTAAAAGGAATTAAAGCCAGGGCCACCACATATGTTTGTACAAGTTGTTCATTCACTGCATAAGGGTATCAACCAAAGAGGGAAACGAAGCTGAAGCCTGGGCTATGTCCTGCTACCAAACCATTCAGCCTGGCCAGCCCCATGTAGCCCCACTTGAGAGGGATGTCTTCCACTTTGCAAAGGCACCTAATGGACCAGCAGAGACCTTGGCTAGGCTAGATTATGCCAGAAAAAATATTGCAAGGTTATAGGTCTATTTCTTGGCACCCAAGAGCAAGAGGTACAGTAGATATTATATGGGATGAGAATGAAAAATAGAAAGCTGTCATGAAAGGGAGGCAGTAACTAAATATATCAATATTTTTCTGCACATATAGTCCTCACAGCAACCTTGCTAGATCAAAATAATTAATGCTATTCTATAGATGAAGTCTCTTGCCAAATGTTATCCAGCTGCTAAGTGACAGAATTTTCAAATCTAAGTGCATCTGTCTACAATGTCCTTGTGCCATTCACTACTTCACACACTTTTCTCACCCTCAGCATGTGGTTGGTGTTCTTAGAGCTACTCACTGACATCTCCTGTTCTCTTCCTGCCAGGCACATAGGAGAAATACACTTCCCTTTGAAGTTAAGCATGCACTGATTTGCTTTGGCCAATGAAACATAAGAAATGACATGTGTCATTTCCAGTGGGAAGCCTGTAAGAACAAGTGCATGATTTGCCCTTTCTTCTCCCTACCATAGTGACCTGAGACGTTGTAGGTAGTGGTGGCTTTGTTGCCCTGCATCCCTGAAGAAAGACAATTTGGTACAATGTCCTCAGCCACTCTGCAATGTGCTTGTAACTCTGGTAAAAGGTAAGATTTGGTTAATTTAAGCCAGTGAGATTGGGCTTGTTTGTTACTATGGCACAATCTGCAGCTGTGGCTGACACAGCTCTCAAGGGCCTTTCCTTTACTTTTAGTAGCTTATAAATCTCCTTGCCCAGTGAGCCACACAAGTTCTTCCCTTTTCCTACTTGCTCCAAACTGTGCCATCTATCACAAGCCAGGTTTCCCACCTGCCCCAAAAGCCTTCTTTAACTCCCCAGCTATCATTTAATCCTTACTCTTTATAATCATAATTGTACTATCAATATCATATAAATTAAACCCAACCATATTGCACATAATGCATTATGAGCTATAGCTCATGGTATGCTGTTTTAACTTGCTTCTTTAGGATGTGTCTTAACTCCCCAACTAAATAGCCAGCTTTTTTCAGGCAGAAATCATGTTATATATTTCCGCAGACCTCTCAGTACATTGGCAGGTAGAGCATAGAGACCCAATAAATAGTTATGACATCAAATTATTCCAAAATAAGTACCCTGATGAGGGGGAGGGAGGACAAGACAAAGGGAACAGCAAGTCTAACTTTTCCTTCCCTTGCGCATGTAGACAAATTTGAACAGTAGGTCATTCCTCTCTGTGAAGGAAGGAAAGGGTTAAATTTTAGTAGCTCGTATCCTGAGGCAGCTAACATCTTTGGAGGTTCTATTTCTCATTAATGTAAAAGAATGAATTATATATCTTGGAAATTCTGTTCATGCCAAATCTTTGTTTAGAGTTAAGTCATGCTTGATTCATTCCTGTTCAGGCCTGAGTCCTGACAGTGTCTTGTTCTGTAAGGCCATCTTACTACCTGAACTAAGGACCCACGGGAGCTTCAGGAAACTGTTTTCACAGTGAAAGATTTTGCTGAGAAGATGACCTACACTGCAAAATACTTTATGTAACCAAAGGCAGGGCATAAATATTTTATAGCTTAGAGTCCGTAAAAACACATCTTCACTTCTGTAATGTGCTATCTCAGAGCATAGCACGAGGGGAACAGGACTCGCCTGGAAGACTCAACAACACCAATTTGCCATAGCTCATTAGGATGCCCTAGAGAACCAGCATGACAAATAATTCTAGATCCCTGCTGCTCGTGAGCTAGTTCATGTGAACTGAGCACACAACAGTAAACCTTTCCACCTCATGGAAAAACCACCTTGTGTGTGCAAAGCACATTTAACAAGGAATCGGACAATGTTGACTGGAAAGAGCCTTTGAGACATCCTTTTTCTACAGGAAAAAAGGCCCAGAGGGATGACAGGAGTTGGGGTTAGACTCAAGCGTAATCCTTCACTGTTCTGTCATAACCACAAAATAAAACCCGTGGGTAAAGTAAAAACAGAAGCACATGCACTGATTAGAACTGCATTGCCAACTTTGAACTACAGTATCGTGTCACCATTCAGGCTTTTCAGTAAGTGGTGCTGTGTGTACATATCTGTGAAGAACTGCAAACTTCTCATTAATAATATATCGCTCCATAAATACCAAGCCTCACTGGACTCCCTGGCATTTGAATGTTAGCATCTTCCACCATTAATTCTTTGATAAGAAAAGTGTTTCCTAGTAAGTGCTCTATAGTGATGAAATAGAGGCTGCAGCTTAAATTCCGCTTACACATCATTGTTTTTCCCTTGCTGATCTCCCACTATATTCAAAATTGGTTATACCGACCCAGATCTCTTGAGCCAAGACATCACTATACTGTGTAATTAAATTCTAAAGTAAATAGCAAGGTCTTCATACCAAACTGACCTTTTGATTCAGAAAGTCCTTCAAAATTTCAACAGGACAAATAGAAAATTCTTAGTTTTGAGTTGCCCATGGGATCAACAATAGCTCTGTAATCCCTTTGTCAAGGCAAAGCAGACGAGGAAAGAAGGATTCACTTTTTTACTTCCTATCAGAGGTTTCTTTTATGCTTCCTCACCAAGGACTGTAGATTTGAGGAAATCACTGTATAACCCTGTTTTCAAATGTTCCTTTCAAACGTGGTTTAAATTGTTCATAGAGGAGAAATGGGGTGGCCCCTTTAGACGCAAATCTTACAGAAGCCGGTTAAAAGGAAAGCTGAAATCCTGGAGAGTCTCAGCAATGGCACTGCTGACCTTGGAAGGAGGAGTGATCAAGTGATAAACAAGTAGCTGCCAAGCATTCAGCAGGAAATATTACTGAGCTAGTAATCATCTGCAGATGCAACTTCTCCTAACACCCCCACCCCAACAAGACTACAAGGGCACTGAGTTGGGGGGGCTGGTGGGGGGGAATTCCCAACAGCAAAAACCGGTGTAGAGGTCTACTTAATCTCAAAATCTAGAAGAAGCTCCATTATATATTAAACTAGATTAAACTATACACTCAAATCTTACTCTTGCCACACACAGAATACACTCTATGAAACAAGGGACTTTAGAGATCAGAAGGGAGAGACTGCGGGGAAGGTTTAGGACTATACTGTGTACTCCTCACCCTCCCCCATCCAGAAACCAGGGGGTGTGTATCAACCAGAAAACTATGTAGACAGTATTCTTTCTGGGACTATATATCCCCTTCAACAATAGTGCCTTCTTTTATCTTCCTCAAAACAACACAGAAGTTACCTGGGGAGCATTGCCTCCTAGGAAGTGTAATCTCTACAGGTAAACAGTGCTTTGTGGGTGGGGAGAGCAGAGACCAGAGGAACCCTGGTAGAGCATTCTGGGAATTGTCATTTCTTTGTGCCCTCCATTCATTAAACGTACCAATGAAATAAGCGGCAAATTCAGAGAATCTCTGGACCTGAGTTAGCTGCTGGATATGGGGATTTGTGCTGCAGTTGTGCCCTTTAGCATGCTTTAACCATCTGCTAGATGGACAGAGAAATGAGGGGCTTTAACCATATACTAGATAGACAGAGAAAAGGGCCAACAACTAAAACTTCACCTAACAGATTCTGAGTCTGCATAGATACTACCTCATTCAAAGAGGAAAGACAATAAATATCATAAGTAGTACGAGACAATGCAGCCAGACAAGAGAAAGAGGTGGATTCTTGAAGACTAGGAGATAAAAGGTACTTCTGAACATATTTTGCCAAGGGAATTGAAAAAAAAAGATGAAACTCAAAAGAATGCAAGGCAAGGCCTCCATTAGAAAGAAAACATGCAAAGGAGACGGCAGAATAATGCGAAGAGAAAGACCAGTAAGATGAGGAAAGATTGCAGGAAACCAAAACAATAACATATTCATAGTGACAGTGAGAAAGAGCAGGAATCATAAAATATAAAAGTTCAAGCCCATGGATCACAGGAGTACCTTGAGATGCTTCCTCAGAATTCAGTGGGACAGAGATGAAAACAATGAGAGTTAACATAAAAGAAAAAATGGAAGAAGAAAAGTAAAGAGTGAAAAGTAAAGATAGGAATAGTATTTCTGAAGAAAATACTAGAATAAGTAAAACAAAAGCAATGGTAAAAGATAAAGGGAAACTATCTCAGGCTGGCAAAATATAGACATGCCAAATTCCACTTGAAAGGATTCATCATGAACCAAAATAAATAAACAGACAAGGTTTCTATCCTCACATTTTAGTCTATAAATGATTTAAAGATGTTAAATTTATATATATAAAGAGCCAGGAGCCATCACATCTGAAATAACCAAATGGACAACTGAACAGGCTGCATGGGGTGACCAGGCCAGCAGGGGGGTAGGGGCAGTGAGGGGCAACCACACTGGCAGGGGGCAGTAAGGGGTGACCAGGCCAGCTGGGGAGGGATTTGGGGGTGACCAGGTTGGCGGGGAGACAGTTGGGGACAACCAGGCCAGCAGGGGGTGGGAAGTTAGGGGTGATCAGGCAGGCAGGCAGGTGAGCAGTTAGGAGCCAGTGGTCCTGGATTGTGAGAGAGATGTCCTGGATTGGAGAGGGTTCAAGCTGGGCTGAGGGGAACCCTCCCACCATTTACAAATTTCGTGCACCAGCCCTCTAGTGTGTGTGTGTGTATGCGTATAACAAATAAATTGAGTAAGGGGATACAAATATATTTTGCTTATGGGGGAAACCACTTAATGATAAGAATAGTAAGAGGTTGAAAATAAAAGAGTGAAAAAGGAGCCAAATTAAGACCACAGGGAAAGATAGGAATTCTGTGTAATTAGAGAATGTTCCCTGGCAAGGGCTGGTCAAAGTCAAATATATATTTTTAACACTCTGTTGGACAAGCAAAACCTATCTGCAGGCAAAAGCCAGCTCACAAGTGGTCATGGAGTAGCCACCTAACTGTCACCTTATTTGGAACCCAGAGGAGAAATTTCTATCTTTAACTGATTAACAGATATATATTTTTATTTTATGGAATCTGTGAATCTTTTCTTAAATGTAAAATTAAGTAAAAAATAAATAGAAAGGCTGAAAGAGTATTATTTGAGAGTTTTACAATTGGCTATACCCAGGTAACCACCACACTAATTGTGATTTAGAACAGGAGTTGGCTCAGAGGGAAGGTAGGGGAGGGTGGGGGTAAGGGGAAGAGATCAACCAAAGGACTTGTATGCATGCATATAAGCCTAACCAATGGACACAGACATCAGAGGGATGAGGGCATGAATGGGGTCGGGGAGGAGGGCAATGGGTGTATAAAGACACATATGTAATACCTTAATCAATAAAGAAAAAAAAAAGAACAGGAGCTGGCTAGTGGACCACATCCAGCCTGTTATCTATTTTTGTATGGCCAAGAAGCTAAGAATGGTTTTTATATTTTCACTAGGGGCCTGGTGCACAAAAATTTGTGCAGTCGGGGGGGTCCCTCAGCCTGGTCTGCACCCACTCCAATCAGGGAATCCCCGAGGCTGCTGGATCCTAACTGCTCACCTGCCTGCTGGCCTAATCCCCCTAACTGCTCTCTCTTGCTGGCCTGATCCTCCTAACTGCTCTCTGCCTGCCTGATAACCTGTAACTGCCTCTGCCTCAGCCCTGCCACATGGCTTTGTCGGGAAGAACGTCCAGAAGGTCATCTGGAAGATGTTCAGTCTAATTAGCATATTACCTTTTTATTAGTATAGATGCCACCTTGTCTTAAAAATGCAGGTTGTTAGCAGGTTTTCCTATTGTGGAAGGGGAGCCTGCAGTAGCATCCTGGGTTCTGACCAGGGCTTATGAACTGGTGCTTTATCTCAGCAGATGAGATTCCTAGAAGAATCCTCCTCCAAAAATGTTGACCCACTTTAAACTCCCACCAGCAACCATGTGTGTGCCCTCTGTCCTACTTTGATGCCAATATCATTGATTTCCCCCTAGGAGCTTCCCTCCCCTCAGCCGGGACTGCTTGGCACTTGAGCCAAACTCACTGTTCAGCCTGGGACTTTATTTCCTGAGACAGAATTATGGAGGAGGAAATATAGTATTCCTCTACCTTTCTGAGTTCTTAGCAGAGGCCCTTGTAATGAAAGACAGATTACCAAGAGAAAAACAAAAGTTCATTAACATGTGTCCTCGTGTATATGTGGGAGATCCCAGGGAAAAATGAATAACTCCCCAAGGTGGCTTAGAATCCAGATTTAAATACCTTCTTCCTAGGGAAAGGGGATGGGATATCTAGGCCTCTTAGAGGAGAACACATGAGTTTTAGGAAAGATGAATGGGGGTGGGGGAGATAGTTTGTAACAAAGTTTGGGTGTGATGTCAACTTGTAGTCTCCTATGACAGGAGTCAGTTTTCACTGGCTGATAACACTTTTCCCATTGAGGGAACCTTTTGTGGGGGCCCAATTTTAGGCAGATCAGGAGACTTTAGTGAAAGCCTCTCCTTGCATTTGCTGTTTTTCAAGCATCTGTAGCTCAAGATCATCAATATAACAACACAGCATATGTTCGGGTGGCATGTTCTCTGACCTTCAGAATAAACCCAACAAAAGCTTGTTTCCTTTCTTAGATGATTTGCCACAGTAGTGTTATTCCCTGGAGACAGTGTTCTGACCAGACCTTCCTGGGAGTGGTCATAACATATGCTGTGCTTGTAGAAAGGTGTGGGCCATATCACTAAATAAATCAGGGCCAGTTTTCTCATCTTGTGGAAAGGGAGATAAAGTTATGATAGTTTATTTCCCTTTCCACAGGTTTCCTGCAGATTTGTGTGTCTGCTGTAGCCCCAGTGGCCCTAGCTTCTCCGCGGCTCTGGAGCTTGGAGCTGCTGAGAGCCAGGCTCACTTGAAGGTTTGTGTCTCTGCTCCTTCAACCTCAGCACTGAGGCTGGGCTTGGGGCTGCTGAGTACTGGGCCCCTTGCAGGCTGTGTCTCTGCTCCTCTGACCCCATCAGCCCCAGCACCACCACAGCCACAGGGCTCGGAGCCGCTGGGGTGCTGGGCCCCCTGCAGGCCGGGTCTCCGCGCCTAGGACCCCAGCGGCCCCAGTGGCCCCAGCAGCCCCAGCGGCCCCAGTGCCGAGGCAGGGCCTGGCACCCCAGCAGCAGCAGCAACCAAGCAGGCCCAGAGGTCCTCTTTCAATGGGCTGGGCAGAGCGCCTGCATTGTCACCATGGTGACGACGCAAGCATCTTGTCCCAGCTGCCGCCATCTTTGTCTTGGAGTGATGGTTAATTTGCACATTACTCTTTTATTAGATTAGATATGGCTGAAAAAATATATTAAAGAATAGTATTTCTTGACATGGGAAATACATATGAAATTCAAATTTCAGTGTCCACAAATAAAATTTCATTGGAATGCAGCCATGCTCATTCATTTACATAATGTCTATGGCTGCTTTAGTGCTACAATGGCAGAGCTAAGTAGTTGTAACCCAGACCATATGATGGGAAAGCCTAAAATAGGTACTGTCTGACTCTGAGCAGAAGTTTGCTGACCCCATATTTAGAATGTTACCATCACACTAGAAAATTCTCTCAAGCCCCTTTTCAATAATTCTCCACACCCTACACTCATTCCAGGCAACTATTGATCTGATTTATATCATGATAGATTAAACTAATCTGTTCTGGAACTTCATATAAATGAAGTCATATAATAAATACATCCATTTTGTTGTGCTTCTGTCTCTCAATATAAGTCTGTGACATTGTTGTGGAATCAGCAATTTGTTCATTTTTATTGCTGAGTAGTATTTTACTGTATGAAATACCACAATTTGTTTATCCATTCATCCATTGACAGACAATTATTTCCAGTTGTTAGCTCTTATAAATATAGCTCCTTCTATCATTTGTATAGAAGTCTTTTCTGTGCAGATCAGAGACAAGTCTCTTAGCTAATACTTAGCAGAATTATTGGACCATATAATAGATGCATGCTTAGCTTCATAAGAATCTGTCAAACTTCTCAACTCTCTTAGTAGTAACATATCAGAGTTCCTGTTTCATTCCATTCCCACTAACACTTGGTATTGTCAGTCTTTTCATTTAAGCCAATCTAGTGGTATCTTATTGTGGTTTTTTATTTGCATTTCCCTGATGACTAATGATATTCACTTCTTTCAATGTGCTTATGAGCCATTCATACATTTTCCTTTGTGAAATGCCTGAATTTGTGAACATTAATAATTATTTTTATTTTTTATTTGCTTTGACTACTTGGAAGCTTAGCTCTCAATGAGAGGCCAAAATATAACAGCTTTACAGGACCTCTTCTCATTTTGGGCTCCAATCTGAATCTTAGTTTTATCATCTTGATTTCCCTTTTTTCAGTTTCTTCACCTACTTACTAATTTTTATCCTGTGTTTCTTAATTTCTTTAGCACATCTCAAATCCTATTTTAAAATGAGTCAAATGACAACCAAAGGAGAAAAGGATGACAGTAGTTAGCTTGCCTCTCCTGTGCCAGGAACTGTGCTGACACCAGCAATACAGAGAGGTTATGTCCCTATCCTCCAGAAACTCATGGTGGGGAAAGCCAGTCATTAGAATACAAGGTAACAAGTGCATCAGAATGAATTGCCCTGAAAGACTGTGGGGAAGGTGGGAGGTGAGGGGCCAGGAAACTTATTGGAGAAAATAATTTTTGACTGATGGGTGATCAAAGAAGGAGTCAGAGTTGCTGGGAAAGAAAAGGAGCCCCGATGATGAGGTATATGCAAGAGAGAATATTTTAAACCTAGGGAATAGTTAGTGCAAGAGTGTGTGATGCAGTCTGGGAACTCTCAGAATTTAGCAGCACAGGGAAGGTCAGAAAATGAAGGACAGTCATTTTACACCTTCTAAGTCACATGGCCAAACCCAAAGTCAAGAACAGGGAAACATCATTCCTCTTTAGTATCATGACATGCAAAGTCACACTGTAAAGGATGTGGCCCTTGGGAGGGAAAAGAATGGGGGCCATTCATGCCATTTACCCCAGCAGCATTCCATGGAAGTAGTAATAAGTGCCGAAACCAAAAATCCAGGCAACAGACAGCTCAGATGAACTGGATTACTGAACGCCATTTGAGTAGGAACAGCCACATGCATGCTGTGGTTTCATACCTCTAAGGCAGTTCAGGAAAATATGAGAGCAGCACAGAAGATTGGGAATGCCCAGAAATTGATCTCTAAATAACTACAACTCAGATACTACCTACCACGGAGTGACAGTTAGTGAACTGAAGCCACATCTAACAAACCGAAGTCTACCTACCAAATATGGCAGATATCACACTGTTCTCTAGATTGGATTTCTGTGTTTAGAACTAAAACTGAGAGGCTGCCTCAAAACTCCATGTCAGCAGTCATTCCATTGCCCAATTATCATTAAGCGTGTGATTATAACCTTCGGATAATTAAACTATAACCAGCACTAATGCAATTGCATTGTAAAAAAATATTTCTGTGCACCACACTTATCCCAGTAGTAGTTAACAACTATGTTAATGTCTCGCACACGTGACTAATAATGAAATGAGTTATAACTTTGTGTTTGGATCACATTACATTGCTTCGAGTGTATCATAATATTTTATAGCTTAATGGAGAATCTGGCTTATAGCAATACAGGAAAAATAAATCTCAGCCAATCATCATCCATTAAAAAAAAAATCTACATTCAGCAGCCTACAAGATTTTAACCATCAATAACAATTACCCTGAAACCTTTCTGACACAATATAGGTAGATATTTAATATCAATAACATAAAATATACCCTCCTTAATGGAGATATATTAAGATATTGATTAGTTATGCAAGAAAGTTTATGCTTATTTCATTCCCACTAGTAATTATGAGCAGGCTATTGACTACTCCTTGAACCACATCTTTTAGTCCATTTCCCTTCTCTACCCAAGAGTACACTTGGCTGGCAGATAATCAGAACAAACAGACATTCCTAGAAAATGGGAACCATATGTGCAACCCCCGCAAGCATTTGCTGAATGTCTACTAGGTGCACTTGACTGCATGAGGATGCCAAGGCTACACTGCTGGGAGGCAAAGCCCCTTGGCTCAAGATGCATACCATATAGTGGGAGACAGATAGGACGACAGAATAGAGGGTGGGGAAAGCTAGGGTTGGGGGCATGTCGCGAGGCGGCTGAGCCAGCCGGGTGGGGAATTGGACTCACAACTAATGATTGTAACATAAGGCAAAGGAAGCAGAAGCAAGGCTGAAAGGAAGCAGGGGAGCTGGAGCACTGCTTCCAAAAGTGGTGCCTTTTCAACATTTTTTTAAGTTAATATGTAGACATGACAGTTGCTATGACTCTGAGGGGAAAAATGTTAAAGAAAGTAATGTGAAAGCAAAACCTGGAGATGTGTGCAGGCAGGGGAGGGGTGGAGGCTGCCCACCTCATTCACTAACCTGACCACACAGCTGTCCTCTACCCAGCCCAGCCCCCCACAAGCACCCCAGGGCCTGACTACTCCTCTCAAGGGGAATGTCTGTCCCTCAAAAGAAGAACAAGAGCTGTAGAGCTTGGAAGGAGGAAGTTCTTTCAAGAGAGTGAGGAAGAATGAGCAGTGAATAGTTAGAGGAGACTGGGGAGGCGTGGCATTGGGAAGTAAATAACTCAAAAACGATTCAAGAAACAAATATATTTCTTTTCTGTTTCAATAGCTATAGATGATTTCAAATGGTTTTATTTCTCTCTGGTGACATTTTCTTGCCTTTTAATTTCTATGCCTACACCTCCAAAGGGTGGTCCCTGTCCCACAGCTAGTCCTGGATCCTGTTCCTGGCATATGTGAGCACACTGAGTGGTTTTGTGGTGCATCAGGACTGATCAGAGAGCCCCAGCCACCACTTTCTGCCCCCAAGCATCCTGTGTAGCAGCCATTGTGGACTCAGTGAACTACCATGTTGGTTTGGACAGCAGGAAACTACATGGTGAAGGTGCCACCCCAGCTCTCCTAGGTCTTCCAGGAGCAAAGCTCATTTGCAATGCAAAGCAACACCAAGAGCACACTCTTTCAGCATTGCAGGCATGTGCCAATTCCCCGGGCAATGGGAAATGACAAAGACTGATGTTTTGATGTTGTTGTTTTAAAGGCAGTACCGAAAATAGAAGATTTCCATTTTTTCACATTCCCTCGCATGGCACAGAGGTAAATGAAGTGAGAGAAAGAAGCCCCTTTTTAAATATCTGTTTCCTTGTGTGCAAGCTGTTTAGAATGCCAATGCCTGCAGGCTATAGGGGAATTCTTGTGAGAGAATTGCCTTGTTCCAAATTTTAAAAAAAATAGTAATAAAAAAACAAGAGAAGTAGACCTCAAGGCCATTTCTGGCTTGAAACTCTTCCTTGAACATGGTGTTTCACAATTACAATACACCGATTAACAAAGAATGATTTCCTTTCAAGTAGGAGTAGAAATGTAACACAGACACCCCGAGGGTTACTGTTGGTGTCAAAGTTGGTACAAAGCAAATAACAAAGCACTGGGGGGCGACTATGGTTTTCTTGTCAGAGCCAACCAACAATAAGTTTATATGTAACAGTGTGGACAGAATCTTATTTTCCCCCTTGATGCTGAGAGAGAAGGCGGCCTCTGCCTCACTGTAGGGTTGGGAGAGCATACCCTACACACAAAGGTGATGCCAGTTATAAAAAGTAACCAAACCTAAAACTCATCAGAGCCCCATAACTGCATCTACCTAAAACTGTCATAACTCAGGCAAATGGTAACTGCTGGTTACCCTGATGCTCCCACTAGCAGTTCATGGAGCCCTTCTAACTCACCTCCACAACCTTGGGGTAACTATTTTCCTCAACTGGCCAGCTTCAAAGAACTGGGCATGTCACATTCATCTTTCTATTCTCACCTCCTACTCTAAAACCTGCCTATTGGTAAGCAACTAAGATGTGTTTATTAAATAAATGATGTAGAATTTGACACCAAGTGAGTTTGTCACTTGCCCAAGGTCACACAGCTAATTAGTTGCAGAATTAATTCAAATGTCTCAGCACTCAGGCTCCTGTGTTTCCTTCTCAATGCCTCAAAAGGGGCTAAAGATGATTAATAATGGCTTCCATTTATTGAGGGCTTTTTATGCATCATGTCCCCACCCCTGCTGACCCCTCTATAGTGCATACATTGTTAATTTAATCTTCGTTCCAACCCTAGAAGACAGATAGTCCCTATTTTACAAATTTCAACCCAATGGCCCCATCTGTCCCAAGTCATAGAGCAAGGAAATAGTGGAGTTGGTCAGTGGACCTAGACCAGCCTGGTCCCGCATCTCATGCTTTTCCTGCCTTAGGATCACTTCCTTCCTAATGAACAGAAACCAAACACATTTGCCTGCATGAATCCTGAGTGGTATGGGCCTCCCATGACAAAGGAAGTTGCTGATACTTTTTTTTTTTTTTTTAAGTTTTGAAAATCTGTTTTCTTTTTGGTGAGAATTTTATGGAAGAAAATCAGAATCAAGTTAAAAGGGAGATACTCTGGCTGGATGACCAGTTTGTTGGAGCATCATCCTGTACACCAAAAGGTTGCAGGCTCAATTCCTAGTCAGAGCACATACCTCGGTTGCTGGAGTTCAAACCCTGGTTGTGGTGCCTACAAGAGGCAACTGGATCAATGTTTCCCACCTCTCTCTCAGAAAAAATTCAATGAACATTTTCTCAGGTGAGGATTTTTTTTAAAAAGTAGGAAGGGAGAGAAAAAGAGGAGTTTGGAGATGCTATATACCTGTTCAAATAGAACTAAGGCACAAACTGAAGTCCTTTAGGGACACAAACAGGGAGAAGTAAACACTGCCCACGAGTTGGCAGGACCCAAAGGATTCGGGGTGCAGCTGTCTGTGATGTGCCTGCTCCTCCAAAGTTATTAGTCATTCAAGAAGCTCATAAAAATAAGTAAACAAACTTTCAAAAGGCTGGACCTACATCTTTCTCTAAAAAGCCAACAAGGAGCTCCTGCTAAGAGATTGTCAGAAGCATAAAGAATCATGTTAGGAGTCTTTTACCTACAGCTTGGAGATGTGATCTTTTCTGTTCAAATGTGGTTGCATTTTGTTGGGACTGGAAAATAGATTGTTCTTTCTTTAAAAAGGCACACTGCTTTGTGCCTAGCACAAACAGGTTTTATCTTGGCTGACTGAGACCCTCCTTGTGTGGATTGGAACAAACAACGTGTCTGCTCTGATTTTCCCACCATCTCTAGACAGCCAGATCATGTGGACTTTTGTGATTTGGGCACCAGAATGCCAAATGCTGGCCTTGAGTTTCAAGATCCACAAGCAAACAAAAGAGCCGAAAGCAAATTGGAATCATACTGACTCTAACATCATGGGTTGTATGAGCAAAACAGAACCTGGGATGTTTCAGCCCAGGCTCCTCACTTTAGAGACAAGGAAACGGAGGACCAGAGAGAAGTGACTTATAGCCTTATGAGCCATTCAGAAGAAATGGTGTTGCCTTACACCATAGGTTTGAGTTCACAAGGCACCAATCCAGCAGAAGTGCTATGTTGTTTGTTGTTATTGTTTTAAACTGGAATTAGTTGCAAATATTAAAAATTAAGAGGTTCAGCCTTGGCCAGTTTGGCTCAGTAAATACAGCATCAGCCTGTGGAATGAAGAATCCCAGGTCAAGGGCTCATGCCCGGGTTGCAAGTACAATCCCCAGTGGCAGCCAATCAATGATCCTCTCTCATCATTAATGTTTCTCTCTCTTTCTCTCTCCCCCTTCCTCTCTGAATCAATAGAAAATAAAAATATATTTTAGAAAATTTTAAGAGATTTAGTATAGTAGCTCCTAAGCAAAGAATTACCATATGACCTAGCAATTTCACTTCTGGGTATATAGCTATGAACTAGAAAATATGCACATTGGTTTCTATTCCTGCTTCCTGGCACAGAGCTCCTAAAACTCATAATTTCCTAAATTATCAGAGCACAACGCACATTTTCTTTTTGTTCTAATATTTGTCCTTTGGTCTAGGTTCCTGATACAGAGCTCCTAAATCCCTTGGAGTATCTTTTGTTCAAATGAGATGACTCTCGATAGTTTCAGGATGAGGCTGGTCACCACAAAGACAAAATGTGATTAGAAACTTGGGAATTTCAGCCCCACTCCACTCCCCTCCTCTAGGAAGGGGAGAGGAACTGGAGATTGAATTAATGTTCATTCATGAATACATAGTGAAGCCTCCAAAAATCCAAGAAGTGTGAGATTTAGAGAGCTTCCGGGTTGGTGAACACATCTATGTGCCAAAAGTGCAGTGTACCCTATCTCCATGGAACAAAAGTTCCCTTGCTCAGGACTCTTCTGCAACTTGCCCTATGTACCTCTTCATTTGGCTGTTCATCTGATCCTTACCCATATCCTTTATCATATAACAAACTAGTAAACACCAGTCTTTTCCTGAGTTCTATGAGCTCTCCCACCTAGTAAATGATTGAATCCAAGGAGGGGTTCATGGGTACCCCTAAGATACAGTTGGTCGATCAGAAGTATAGGTAACAATATGAGTCCTGTGACTGCTTCTGAGGTGAGAGGGACAGGCCTGTGGAAATAAGCCGTTAACCTTTGGGAGCTGCGTTAACTCCAATTAGTGTCAGAGTTTAACTGAATTGTAGGACACCTAGCTGGTTAGAGACATCCAGAGGGTTAACTTGGCATAGGGAATAAAACCACATGACTGATGGCAGAAATCAGGTGAAGTATCA
>PVJC01025499.1:0-24705 GCA_004026665.1 Murina feae | reverse complement strand
GGACATTTTCAAAGACAGAACACATATTGGGTCAAAAGCAAAGTCTCCTAAAATTCAAGAAGATTGAAATCATATCAAGCATTTTCTCATACCACAATGGCATAATATTATAAATAAAATACAATAAAAACAATAAAAAATTCAAACACTTGGAAGCTGAAAAGCATACTATTTAACAATGATTGGGTTACCAAAGAGAACAAAGAAGAAATTAAAAACATACTCGAAACTAACGACAATAAAAACACAACAATCCAAAATCTATGGAACACAATAAAAGCAGTCCTGAGAGGGAAGGTTATAATTCTACAGGCCTTCCTCAAAACAAACAAACAAACAAACAAAAAAAGAAAAAATGGTAATAAATCATCTAACTCTACAACTCAAAGAATTAGAAAGATAGCAACAAGAAAAGCCCCGAGTGAGCAGAAGGATTGAGATAATAAATGTCAGAGGAGAAATGAATGACATAGAGACCAAAAAAACCCAAACAAACAAAAAACAAAACAAAACAAAAAAAAACTGCAGAAGATCAATGAAACCAAGACTTGGTTCTTTGAAAGAACAAACAAGATTGATAAACCTCTATTCAGGCTCACCAAGGAGCAAAGAGAGAGAACACAAATAAACAAAATCAGAAATGAAAGAAGCAAAATAACAACAGACCCCAGAGAAATAAAAAAGATTGTTAAAAAATACTATGGACAACTCTATTCTAATAAACTAGACAACCTGGAGGAAATGGACATATTCCTAGAAAAATACAAGCTTCCCAAACTCAATCAGGAAGATTCTAAAAATCTGAATAGGCTGATAACTATGGAAGAAATTGAAGCAATCATTAAAAAGCTTCCAGCAAACAAAAGCCCAGGGCGAGATGGTTTCACAGGGGAGTTTTATCAAACATTCAAAGAATCCTCCTCAGTCTATTTCCAAAATATTCAAGAGGGAAGAGCACTTTCAAGCTCATTCAATGAAGACAGCATCATCCTAATACCCAAACCAGATAAAGACAACAAAGTGAAAGAGAATTATAGGCCACTATTCCTCATGAACATAGATGCCAGAATCCTCAACAAAATTCTATCAAATCGAATTCAGCAGTACATCAGAAAGATCACACACCACGACTAATCAGGATTTATCCCATGGATGCAAGAATGTTACAATATCCGCAAATCAATAAATGCGATACATCACATAAACAAATTGAGAGATAAAAATCACATATATATCAATTGACTGAGAAAAATCATTTGACAAAATCCAACACCCTTTTCTTGATAAAAACTCTCAACAAGGTGTGAATAGAAGGATCATACCACAATATAATAAAAGCCATATATGACAAACCCATAGCTAACATCATACTCAATGGGCAAAACCTGAAACCATTTCCCCTAAGAACACGAACAAGACTGGGATGCCCACTCTCACCACTTCCTGTTTGACATAGTAATGAAAGTACTAGCCACTGCGATCAGAGAAGAAGAAGAAATAAAAGACATCAAACTGGAAAAGAAGAATTAACACTGTCCTATTTGCAGATAAAATGATACTGTACATAGCAAACACTAAAGACTCCATCAGAAAATTATTAGACTTAACAAATAAATTTGGCAATGTAACAGGATACAAAATTAATGCCAAGAAATCTAAGGCATTTCTGTACACCAAAAATGAACTTGTAGAAAAAGAGACTAAAAGAGTAATCTCATTTACCATTGCACCAAAAAAATTAAGATTCCTAGGAATAAATTTGATAAGAAGGTAGAAGACCTATACATGGAAAACTACAGGACAGTGATAAAGAAGACAGAGGAAGACATACACAGATCTAAGAACACACCATCTTCATGGATTTGTAGAATCAACATCATCAAGATGTCCATACTACCTAAAGCAATGTATAGATTCAATGCACTTCACCTTAAAATACCAATGGCATATTTCATAGACCTAGAACAAACTCTCCAAAAATTCACCTGGAAAAAAAGACCCCGAATAGCCACAACAATCCTGAGAAAGAAGAACAAAGTAAGTGGGATCTCCATACTAAATATCAAGCTGTATTACAAAGCCGCTGTTCTCAAAACAGCATGGCACTGGCAGAAGAACAGACATATTGATGGAATAGAATAGAGAACCCATAAATTGACCTAAACCACTATTCTCAATTAATATTTGACAAAGGAGGCATGAACATATAATGGAATCAAGACAGCCTCTTCAATAAATGGTGTTGGGAAAATTGGACAGGTACATGAAAAAAAATGAAACTAGTCCACCAACTTACACCATACACAAAAATAAACTCAAAATGGATAAAAGACTTAAACAAAGGTGGGAAACCATAAAAATACTAGAGGAATGCACAGGCAGCAAAATCTCAGACATATGCCAAAGCAATTTCTTCACTGATATTGCTCCTAGATCAATGGAAACTAAAGAGAAAATAAACAAATGGGACTATGACAAAATAAATAGCTTTTGCACAGCAAAGGAAGCCATCAACAAAACAAAAAGAAAGCCCATTGCATGGGAGAACATATTTGCCAATGTTATCACCAATGAAGGTTTAATCTCCAACATTTAGAGGGAACTCATACAACTTAACAAAAGGAAGATAAACAATCCAATAAAAAATGGGCAACGAACCTAAATAGATATTTTTTGAAAGAGGACAGAAGAAAGACCAAAAGATATATGAAAACTTGTGCAAAGTCACTAATCATCAAAACAATGCAAATCAAAGTGAAAATGCGGTACATCTCACACCTTTCAGAATGGCTATCATCTACAAATCAACAAATGACAAATACTGGTGAGGATATGGAGAAAAAAGAACCCTTCTCTACTGCTGATGGAAATGCAGACCGGTGCAGCCACTGTGGAGAATAATATGGAGTTTCCTAAAAAAACTAAAAATGGAACCCCCATTTGACTTAGTGATCCTACTTCTAGAAATATATCCCAAGAAACTAGAAACACCAAGTAGAAAAGATCTATGCACCCCTATGTTCGTAACAGCACAATTTACCATAGCTAAGATTTGGAAACAGCATAAGTGCCCATCAGCAGATGAATGGATTAGAAAACTGTGGTATGTCTACACAACGGAATACTATGCTGCTGTAAAAAGGAAGGAGTTCTTACCATTTGCAGCAGCATGGATGGAACTGGAGAGCATTATGCTAAGTGAAATAAGCCAGTCAATGAAAGAAAAATACCACAGATCTCAGTTATTTATGGATAATAAAGACCATTACAAAATGATGAACAAAAATAGATACAGAGGCAGAACAACATTGAACAGACTGTCAAACTATAGCTGGAAGGCTCGAGAGGGTTGGGGGGGAGTTAAGAGATCAACTGGAGGACTTGTATGCATGCATATAAGCATAATCAATGCACACAAGACACTGCTGGGGGTAGGGGAGGAGGGGGGAAGATCAAGGGGAAAAATGGAGACTTATTTAACACACTTTGTAATACTTTAGGCAATAAAACAAAATTTTAAAAATTTGCAGAAGGTAGGGTGCTGGGATATGTAATTTCTTAAAAGTTCTCCCATAAGATTCTAAAGAGAAGTCATGATTGGAAATCACTGACCTCCAGCTTCTATCAAACACTCATGCTCAAAATGCTTATTCCTCTTTGTCATCTTCCGAATTATCATAAATTCCTCAGTTTAAAATGTATGCCTTCTACATGAACCAATGTACAGTTGACTCTTTTAAAATTATTTATTGTGTAAAGTATTACATAAATCTCATTTCCCCGCTATTGACCTCTCCCCAGCCACCTCACTGCCTACTGTCTGTGTCCATTGGTTATGCTCATATACATGCATACAAGATGCTCAAACATTTGGATGTACAGCTGATTCTTGAACAACATGATCCACTTACACACATATATTTTTTCAATAAATATACAGTCAGTCTTCTGTATCTTTGAGCATCCACAAATTTTGGAATCTTCAGGGGGCTCTGGAACTAATCTCCAATGTCATAACTTTAGGTTTTTTGAGAGACAAGTGTTATATGCAGATTTTTGACTGCCTGAACATCAGCACCCCTACCTCACCATGTTGTTCAAGAGTCAACTGTACATTTACACATTTCAACATATAACTTTCCTCCCCATAGACACTTTGCTTTCAAGTCAAACTGACTTGCTCACTCTACTCTAAACACACCTTGAAAATCTCTGCTTTACTATCTTTACTTGTGCTGTTTACTCCTCTAGTTGCTGAAACTCTATCCATCCTCCAAAGCTCTTCTCATGATTTCTTACCTGTTTTGAAACAGATAGGATCTGTCCTCCTCTTAACCATGATGCACCTTTTTCTATACACTCTTATGTGCTTTATCCCACCATTTTTATTGTAATCACATATTCTCTTGAACTTGTTTTTTATTTACTATGGGGCAAAATTTTCTCATTGGGATATTGGAATCTGTGTATATTTGTGTAGTTTGAAAATATAAGTTCAATATTAGAATTTTATATATAAAAATATAAAATACCTACTCAAACAAATTATAAGCTCCTTAAATGTTTTTGATGAGTGAAAATAAACATGTGTTTTAGCAAAATAAAAAGGACACTGATGTGCTTCATCTCATTTTTATTCTGGGTCTCTCAATCACCCTAGATCAATTCTGGCTTGTGTCTGGCTTCTTCTGTAGGATCTTCCCCAAAATGAACTCTTTTATATGGTGTTAAAAACAAACAAACAAAAAAGCAGCAGGAGGACAGCCACACTGAAATAGCTAAAAATGCTTTTTTGAGAAAAGCATGATTTAATTTTTAAGAACAGAATGATTAAAACAAACCTTTGACTTTCCCAGGTAAAGTCCCATTCAGATTGTTGAAGAAAAAAGGCTAACTGCTTTCCAGAAGCCATTATGACACAAACACTGAAACGCCAAGTGTTTACTAAAGCTCCATGGCAAATGATACAAAATGTTATTAATTTTCAGAGGTCCAGCCTTGATTCCTCAGGAGTATATCCTTCTAGTTTTCTATTTATAAAGAGAGAAATGTGTCAAGGCTCAATAAATTCAGTTCATCAAAGCATACAAACATGAATTTGTGATTAATGGTATTTCATAGTAGATCTCACAAAGCTATTCCAAAGTGAATAGCTTACTCTGCTATACAGTAAATTAAATTCTGATTTTCCATCTCAATCTCATAGGATCAAGAAAACTGAACAAGTAATGAACAACGAGAAAATATTTCAATTATTATTAACAATGCATTATTATATTTTTAAGTTATCCTAGAAAAGCATATTACTTTTTGTTTGAAATATTTGCTATTCCATAAGAAATAGCTAGTATGAAAGCTGCAAAAATGTAGACCATATATTGTGTAATATTGTAATTAGTATGGTGCATACTTTTGACCATTAATTCTATACCTTCTAAAATTGTCAGTAGATGTACCACAGTTTTCTAATCCATTCATCTGCTGATGTAAAAAGGAAGGAGTTCTTAGCATTTGCAGGAGTATGGATGGAGCTGGAGAACATAATGCTAAGTGAAATAAGCCAGTCAATGAAAGAAAAATACCACATGTACTCACTCATCTATGGATAATAATAATCATTATAAATTGGTGAACAAAATGGACACAGATGCAGAGCAGCATCAAACAGACTGTCTAATTACAGCAACAAGGACGGGGGGGGGGGTAACAGATCAGCCAAGGGACTTTTGGTGCATGCATTTAAGCATAAATAATGGACACAAAACACTGGGGGGTAGGGGAAGCGGGTGGAAGGGCAGGGGGAAAAAAGAGATATATGTACCAATCTTTGTAAAACTTTATGTAATATAAATAAATAAATAAATAAAAATAAAATTGTCAGTAGAAATAAAAATCACAACATATGAACATTGATTGCATTTTCAGTTATATCAACTCAAAGACTGATCTTAGACAAGAAGAAAAAAAATTTTCTCAGTAAGAGTACCACTTTTTATAGGAAGTATATTTTTATTTTCTCCCTTATAGTAATGTAATACATTCTATTTTATGTTGTTTATTTCACTTTAAACTACAGATGCAACAAATAATGCTATCAAAACCACTGTAAACTCATAAGAAATTAGACAAGAACTGCAGATGATTTTGATATAAGGTTAATAGCTAATATTGGAGCATAATAAACTAGCTACTAGCATCAATGTTTTAAACAGCATTTATGTTGAAACACTATAAAAATTATAGACTGAGGAAATGTAGTGTATTAAAACCAAATAGGATTTATTTCTTATCTGTTGCAGGGTGACATGAGGTGACTAAAAAAAAAGATCCCATGCAATTTCATTAACTGAAAGAATAGTATTTCATTATTTTAGGTCAGGATTAGTAACCTCATATTTCAAAAATCCTCTGTTGAATCTAATCTATACTAATAATTTATACTAATAAAAGCATAATATGCTAATTAGGGCAGACATCTTCCAGATGACTATCCAGAAGTCCTCCAGACAAAGCCACAGCAGCAGCCTGAAGCTCAGGCAAGCTATGGATTGAGGCTGCCTTTGCCCAGGGCTGATCCAAGGCTTAGGCAAATCAAGGATAGATGGCCTGAGGCTCAGGCAGCCATGGTGGCCGCCAGTGGCAGCAGCAGCAGCAGGGTGATAGGGGCAGTGCCTTCCCCTGATCAGCCAGGTTGCCTCTGGCAGAGGGAGGCCAGACTGTGGCTTAGGCTGGGGGCCGAGGCAGAGGCAGTTAGGGGCAATCAGACAGGCAAGCAGGGAAGTTAGGGGCAATCAGGCAGGCAGGTAGGCAGACTGGTTAGGGGCAATCAGGCTATCAGGCAGGCGAGCGGTTAGTAGCCAGCAGTCCCAGATGGCAAGAGGGATGTCCATCTGCCAGGATCAGGCCTAAACTGGCAGTCAGACATCCTTGGAGAGGTCTGAGATTGGATAGGGTGCAAGCCTGGCTGAGGGACCCCTACCCCATGCATGAATTTCATGCACCGGACCTCTACTTACCAATAAATGTGAATAGAGCCTGACCTTGAGGGAATAAACATTTATGAAATAAGTGATTCAATTTGCAACATATTTTTATTTTATAATTATAGCTACTCTTGAGTTCCTTTCAGTACATCTCCTAAAAAAGTATAGTATAAAACTAGCCCTGAGCCCCTTGTGATTTAAAGTAGTTATATCAGTAAATGATTGACCTCAGATCAATGTACATGATAGTTATATGCTTTAAAAATCAGTGAATTTTTACATAAAGCCTGTTTAATTTTATACTTTTTAACTCCTAAGGAAATAAATTACAAAACCAAAGCATGTTTCTATAGTGCTATAAGCTGTGCTTTCTTCATAATTATGGAGAGTTTATATTTCAAATTGAAGAACTCATTCTTCATTTCTTTGTTTTAACAGTTGTTCTTTTTTATCAACAAAATCCTAAGAATAGGATAAAAATATGTGAGTTTGTGAAACTATCACCATATACTCTAAAGAGATAATCATAATTTCAAAAGTTCAGAAAGAAATAGCTATACAAAATTCCATAAGAAAAACAAAATGATGCTACATAGTCAGTAGGAGACCCTAGCCTTCATCCACTGCCACATATCAACAATTAGACAGCTATCTATTAACAAAAGCAACACTAGAGCTCTGGAGTCTAGTTAAGAAACTTCAGCAATACAGTGGAACAAAAAAAATTCATAATAACTCCAAAAAGAGAAGGAATAACAGTTTCATTTTGCCTCCCCCAAATCAGCATTGCTCAGCAGCGAGAGGAAACTCCCAAACTAGCAAGTATTCCTCTCACTAGAAGATGGAAAGGAGGGTGAGTGATCACTTCCTAAGTTATTTTGGACACCACACAAAGGACCCACTTTGAATTCACTCCATCAAGAAAATGGAAAATCTGAGATTTAGAGATGCCTAGAAACAAGGAAGAAAAGCAGGATCTACCAGTATCAGCCACTTCCTGGGAGTGAGCGACCGCATTTCCCAGTCACTTGCTTTGCAGACAACCTTGGCAGCTTTCACCATTGAAGAAAACAATGACCAACAGAGCTACTGTGGCTGCCTTACAGATTTCATGCTCCCCCCCACACACAGGTATTTGCATTTGCTGATACAAGTTACCTGATCTTCTCCCCATTCCTTCTCCACACCTATTGCAAAGCCCAGAACCTGAACCTCCAGCCAGTCCAGTTCTCTGCAGCTGAACAAGTGCAAGGCTCCTGCCCAGATCATTGTGGTTATCTCCCACAGCATGTGGGCTCTCAGTGCTCCCCATCTAGCTGTGCACTTGCATGCCACTGGCGTGATTTCCAACACCAAATTCCATGCGCTCACCCATGGCAACATCTTTCAGCCAAAAAAAGTGTATGCTGATAGTCAAAGCTCCCACTACTGCTTGTGGGCCTAGATTAGAGCCTATCACTGGCTTCCACTAATGGGTTTACATGCAATTAACACCTCCTAGCTGTCTACCTGCATACCTCTGTCCCGTTCCCCATCACCAGTCTCCACTACTCTATACACAGCTGTGGAGAGACATTGCAACCACAAGAGTACATGCAAACTGCCAAGGCCCAGGCAGCCCCTTGTGAGTCTGACTCTAGCCCTTACTTAGGTTCACGGTCTGCACCATTGGGCTTACCTATTTATCTGTATGATCCTGGCTTGAATCCCAACACTGGCCTCCACGGATGCACATGCATGTCCAAAACCTTCAGCCACAGTAGTAAAGGTCACATCCAGAACCTCCACAGCTGCAAGTTCACCCACAGTTGACCCAGGCCCTTTCTTTTTGCTCTGGCCCCCACTACTCTGTGTGTGCTTGCAACTGACCTCTGCTACTACACAGGCATTTACAGCTGGCGCTCACAGCCAAGTGCATGTACATCACATGCTCCAGCCGTCACTGCTGGCTGCCCTGCTCCCAGTCACTGAACCTGGAGGTGCACACCTGCATAAACACAGTTTCACAAGCTTTTTATTTCCCATTTGTTTCCTTAGAAACCAATTTGTCTTTCCTAAAACAACAACAAACATTTGATCTACCCATAGAATCCACCCTTCCGTTTGTCCCTATTAAGTCAGTTATATAAACCATCAATTTTTTTTTATTGAGATGCTTCTTTTGTGCACACCTGAATGTATATAATGAACTTTGTATATTTTTTGCTGTTACTTCTTTGTTTTGACAGTTTAATACACAGGCCCGTAGTAGAAGAAAAGTTTTTCACAGAAGTACGGTAAATTTAGAAATCAGGAAGAGTAAGACCTCCAACTTTGTTATTTTCAATACTGTTTTGCCTACCTGGTGGTTCATTGAGATTTCATATAAGTTTCAGGGTGACTTTTCCTATTACTGAAAAAAAAATGCCTTTATGATTTTGATAGGGATTGCATTGACTCTGTAGATTGCTTTGGGTAGTGTGGACATTGTAACAATATTAAGTCTTTTGATCTATGAACAGTCATGTCTTTCCATTTATTGGTGTCTTGTATGATTTTTTTTTCAACAACAGTTTATAATTTTCAGTGTACAATTCTTTCATTTCTTTGTTTTATCTTTTAACATTTTAAAATTTTTTATTACAGTTGATATACAATATTATATTAGTTTCAGGTGTATAACATAGGAATTAGACATTTATATAACTTATGAAGTAAACACCCCGATAAATCTAGTATCCATCAGATACCCTATATAGTTATTATAATACTATTGACTATATTTTCTGCAATGTACTTTATATCCCCATGACTATTCTGTAACTATAAATTGGTACTACTTAATCTCTTCCCTTTTTTCACCTAGCATCCCAATCACCCACCCCTCTGGCAACCATCAGTTTATTCTCTGTATCTATGAGTCTGTTTCTGATCTGCTTGTTTATCTGTTTATTTTATAGATTCCACATATAAATGAAATCACCTCATTTGTCATTCTCTGTATGACTTATTTCACTTAGGATAATATTCTCTAAGTCCATCCCTGTTGTTGCAGATGGCAAGGTTTCATTCTCTTTTATAGCTCAGTCATATTTCGTTGTATATATAAAACACTTCTTTATCCATTTATCTACTTATGAGAACTTAGATTGCTCCATATCATTGCTACTATAAATAATGCTACAATGAACAAATGGTTTTGCTTTCTTTTCAATGTAATGTTTTGTGTTTCTTCAGATAAATATCTAGAAGTAAAATTCCTAGGTCCTTTTTTGTTTATTACAGTCTTTGTTTTAAAGTTTATTTTGTAGAAATAGAAGTTGATAGAAATATAGGTAATTTTTCTTGTAAGCTATGCAAAAGGTTTACATTAAGTAAAAATACATTTGATTACCATCTGGAAGAAAAAAATTCCATACATTACCACTTATTGTTTTATAAAATATAACTCATTTTGTATATGTTAGCAAATTCATTTCAGTATTTCTGCTAAATCTTTGTGTCTTTGTGTTCTCCTTTGAACCAGTCATAATATATTTCTTGTTCTCGCATTAACTAAAGTGTTAAATATAATTTTTGTTTGTTTTTTCTTTTTATTGCTTAAAACATTACAAATAATATTACATATGTCTCCTTTTTATTTTCTCCTTTGACCTTCCCCCAACCTCCCCTACCCCCAGTGTTTTGTGTCCATTGGTTATGTTTATATGGTTGCATAAAAGTCCTTTGGTTGATCTCTTAACAGACCCTCAACCCTCCCCGGCCTTCCTGCTGTAGTTTGACAGTCTGTTTGATGCTGCTCTGCTTCTGTATCTATTTTTGTTTATCAGTTTATGATGGTCTTTATTATTCATAAATGAGTGATGTCATGTGGTATTTTTTTTCATAGCTTGGCTTATTTCACTTAGCATAATGCTCTCCAGTTCCACCCATGCTGTTGCAAATGGTAAGAATTCCTTCTTTTTTACAGCAGCATAGTATTCCGTTGTATAGATATACCACAGTTTTCTAATCCATTCATCTGCTGGTGGGCACTTAGGCTGTTTCCAAATCTTAGCTATGGTGAATTGTGCTGCTATGAACATAAGGATGCATATATCCTTTCTGATTGGTATTTCTAGTTTCTTGGGATATATTCCTAGAAGTGGGATCAGTGGGTCAAATGGCAGTTCCATTTTTAAATTTTTGAGGAAACGCCATATTGTCTTCCATAGTAATTGCACCAGTCTACATTCCCACCAGCAGTGCAGGAGGGTTCCTTTTTCTCCGCATCCTCTCCAGCACTTGTTTGTTGATTTGCTGATGATAGCCATTCTGACAGGTGTGAGATGATACCTTATTGTTGTTTTGATTTGCATCTCTCAGATGATTAGTGACTTTGAGCATGTTTTCATATGTCTCTTGACTTTCTGAATGTCCTTTTTTGAAAAGTGTCCATTTAGGCCCTTTGCCCTTTTTTTTATTATTATTGCTTAAAGTATTACAACAAGTGATAGATAGGTCTCCATTTTTTTCCTTTGCCCTTCCCCCCTCATCCCCTACCCCCCAGTTTCTTGTGTCCATTGATTATGCTCCTATGCATGCATGCAAGTTTTTCAGTTGATCTCTTAATATCCCCCCAACCCTTCCCCAGCCTTCCAGCTATAGGATGTCAGTCTGTTCAAAGCTGTTCTGTCTATGTATTTGTTTATGTTTATCATTTTATAATGGTCTTTATTATCCATAAATAAGTGAGATCAAGTGGTATTTTGCTTTCATTGACTGACTTATTTCACTTAGCATAATGCTCTCCAGTTCCATCCATGCTGCTGCAAATGGTAAGAATTCCTTCTTTTTTATAGCAGCATAGTATTCCATTGTGTAGATATACCACAGTTTTCTAATCCATTCATCTGCTGATGGTCTTTGCCCATTTTTTTGATTGGATTGTTTATCTTTTGTTAAGTTGTATGAGTTCCCTATAAATGTTGGAGATGAATCTTTTATCAGTGATAACATTGGCAAATATGTTGTCCCATGCAGTGGGCATTCTTGTTGTTTTGTTGATGGTTTCTTTTGCTGTGCAGAAGCTTTTCATTTTGATGTAGTACCATTTGTTTATTTTCTCTTTAGTTTCCAATGCCCTAGGAGCTGTATTGGTGAAGAAATTGCTTCAGAATATGTCTGAGATTTTGCTGCCTGTGGATTCCTCTAATATTTTTATGGTCTCCCATCTTACAGTTAAGTCTTTTATCCATTTTGAGTTTATTCTTGTGAATGGTGTGAGTTGGTGGCCTAGTTTCATTTTTTTTGCATGTATCTGTCCAATTTTCCCAACACCATTTATTGAAGAGACTGTCTTGACTCCATTGTATGTTCTTGCCTCCTTTGTGAAATATTAATTGAGCATATTGGTTCAGGTCGATTTCTGGGTTCTCTATTCTATTCCATTGATCTATATGTCTATTCTTATGCCAGTACCAGGAAGTTTTGAGAACTGTGGCTTTGTAATATAGCTTGATATCTGGTATTGAGATCCCACCTACTTTGTTCTTCTTTCTCAGGATTGCTGCAGCTATTTGGGGTCTGTTTTTATTCCAGGTGAATTTTTGGAGAGTTCGTTCTAGGTCTGTGAACTATGCCATTGCTATTTTAATGGGAAGTGCATTGAATTTATAGATTGCTTTGGGTAGTATGGACATTTTAATGATGTTGATTCTACCAATCCATGAACATGGTATGTTCTTCCATCTGTTTATGTCTTCCTCTATCTATTTTTTCAATGTCATGTAGTTTTCTGAGTAGAGGTCTTTTACCTCTTTAGTTATGTTTATTCCTAGGTATCTTAATTTTTTTGATGTGATGGTAAATTAGATTGCTTTTTTAGTCTCTCTTTCTGTAAGTTCACTATTGATGTATAGAAATGTGATAGATTTCTTGGCATTAATTTTGTATCCTGCTACATTGCCAAATTCATTTATTAAGTCTAATAATTTTTGATTGAGCCTTTAGGGTTTTTTATGTACAATATCATGTGATCCGCAAATAAGGACAGTTTTACTTCTTTTTTATCCATTTTGAATGCCTTTTATTTCTTCTTCTTCTCTAATTGCAATGTCTAATACTTCTAGTATATGTCGAACAGGAGTGGTGAGAGTGGGCATCCCTGTCTTGTTCCTGTTCTAAGGGGAAATGGTTTTAGTTTTTGCCCATTGAGTATGATGTTGGCTGTGGGTTTGTTATATATGGATTTTATTATGTTGAGGTATGATCCTTGTATTCCCACCTTGCTGAGGGTTTTTATCAAAAATGGATGTTGGATTTTGTCAAATGATTTTTTTGCATTAATTGATATGACTATGTTTGTTTTTTAAATATATTTTATTGATTTTTTACAGAGAGGAAGGGAAAGGGATAGAGAGTTAGAAACATTGATGAGAGGAAAGCATCGATCAGCTGCCTCCTGCACACCCCCAACCAGGAATGTGCCTGCAACCTAGGTACATGCCCTTGACTGGAATTGAACCTGGGACCCTTGAGTCCACAGGCCGATGCTCTATCCAGTGAGCCAAATCAGCTAGGGCCCCTATGTGGTTTTTATCTCTCATTTTGTTTATGTGATGTATCACGTTTATTGATTTACGAATATTGTACCATCCTTGCATCCCTAGGACAAATCCTACTTTGTCATGGTGTATGATCTTTCTGATGTACTGCTGGATCTGATTTGCTAGGATTTTATTGAGGATTTTGGCATCTATGTTCATGAGGGATATTGGCCTGTAATTCACTTTCATTGTGTTGTCTTTATCTGAATTTGGTATTAAGGTAATGCTGGCATCATAGAATGAGCTTGGAAGTGTTCTTTCTTCTTGAAATTTTTTGGAATAGTTTGAGCAGGATAGGTTTTATTTCTTCCTTGAACATTTGGTAAAACTCCCCTGTGAAGCCATCTGGCCCCAGGCTTTTGTTTGCTGGAAGCTTTTTGATTACTGCTTCAATTTCTTCCATAGTTATTTGTCTATTGATATTTTTAGATTTTTCCTGATTGAGTTTTGGAAGGTTGTATTTTTCTAGAAATATATCCATTTCCTCCAGGTTTTCCAGTTTGTTGGAATAGAGTTGTTCATAGTATTTTTTAACAATCCTTTGTATTTCTGTGGGGTCTGTTGTTACTTCACCTCTCTCACTTCTGACTTTGTTTACTTGGGTCCTTTCTCTTTGCTTCTTGGTGAGCTTGGCTAGAGGTTCATCAATCTTATTTATCCTTTAAAAGAACCAGCTCTTGGTTTTGTTGAACTTTTGTATTGTGTTTTTGGTCTCTATGTCATTTATCTCTGCCCTGATATTTATTATTTCCTTCCTTCTGCTTACTCTAGGCTTTTCTTGTTGCTCTCTTTATAAATCTTTGAGTTGGAGGGTTAGGTAATATATTATCATTTTTTCTTGTTTTTTTCAGTAGGCTTGTGGAGCTATGAACTTCCCTCTCAAGACTGCTTTTGCTGTGTCCTATAAGTTTTGGATTGTTGTATTTTCCTTGTCGTTTGTTGCCATGATGTTTTCTATTTCTTCTTTGATCTCTTCGGTAACCCAGTCCTTGTTTAATAGCATGGTATTTAGTCTCCCTGTGTTTGATTTTTTTATTGTTTTTATTGTAGCTGATTTCCAGTTTTATGCCATTGTGATCTGAGAAGAGGCTTGATATGATTTCTATCTTCTTGAATTTGAAGAGACTTTGCCTGTGATCCAATATGTGGTCTATATTTGAGAATGACCCATGTGCACTTGAGAAGAATGTATATTCTGTGTTTTTAGGGTGAAGTGTTCTGAAGATGTCGATTAATTCCATCTGATCTAGTGAGTCATTTAGGATTGATGTTTCTTTACTGATTTTTTGTTTAGAGGATTTGTCCAATGGTGATAGTGGGGTATTAAAGTCCCCTACTATGATTGTATTGCTGTCAATCTCTCCCTTGATATCCTCCAGAAGTTTTTTTTTTTTTTAATGTATTTGGGTTCTCCTATATTGAGTGCATATATGTTTACCAGAGTTATTTCTTCTTGTTGGATTGCATCTTTTGTATTATGAAGTGGCCTTTTTTACCTCTTTTTATGTCCTTCACTTTGAGATCTAATTCATCAGATATAAGTATTGCTACTCCAGCTTTTTTTCATTTCCATTCACCTCAAAAACTTTTTTCCATCCATTCACCATCAGTCTGTGTGCATCTTTTTTTCTGAGGTGGGTTTCCTGTAGACAGCAGATATATGGGTCATGTTTTCTTATCCACTCAGTTACCCTATGTCTTTTGATTGGGGCATTTAATACATTTACATTTAAAGTTATTATCGATAGATAATTGTTTGTTGCTATTTTTATTCTTTATCCCTGTGTTTCTTCTTTGTTTCCTATTTCTTCTTTTTACAGCAGTCTCTTTAGCATTTCTTGCATTGCTGGTTTGTTGGTAGTAAACTCCCTTAGTCCTTTTCTGTCTGTGAAGCTCCTGATTTCACCCTCAATTTTGATTGATATCCTTGCTGGGTACAGTATTCTTGGATTCAGACCCATCCTTTGCATGACTTTGCATATTTCATTGTATTCCCTTCTTGCCTGATGTGTTTCTGTTGAGAAATCAGCTGCTAGTCTGATGGGGGATCCTTTGTAGCTAACTTTCTGTCTCTTTCTGACCGCTTTTAAGATTCTTTCTTTGTCATTGGTGTTTGCCAATTTAATTATAATATGCCTTGGCATAGATCTTTTGGAATTCATTTTGTTTGGTACTCTATGAGCTTCATGGATTTGTGTGAGTTTTTCTTCCTTATTATCAGGGAAGTTTTCTGTCATTATTTCTTCAAACAAGGTTTCTATTCCTTGCTCAGTTTCCTCTCCTTCTGGCACCCCTATTACATGGATGTTGTTTCTTTTCATCTTGTCCCAAAGTTCTCTTAGGCTCTCCTCCTGCTTTTTAATTTTTTTTCTAGAATCTGCTCTGCTTGGGTATTTTTTTCTACCTTGTCTTCTAGCTCACTCTGCTTCTTCTAGTCTACTATTGATGCTTTCTATTGAGTTCTTTATAGCAGTGATGTCATTTTTCATTTCTTCTTGCTTCTACTTCAATTCCTCTTGTTTCTTACACATATTGTTGAAATTTTTTTTCCATTCTTTTCATTCACCTATGACCATTTCTCTGAATCCCTTCTCTGACAGGTTGCTTGCCTTCATTTTGTTTACTTCCTTTTCTGGTGATACCTGTTTTTCTTTCATAAGTGGGTTGTTTCTTTGTCTCCCCATGCTCTCTCTTCTCTGGGTGTGTGGTTATGTAGTTCTCTCTCCCCTGTGTTGATTTAAAG
This sequence comes from Murina feae, assembly GCA_004026665.1. Taxonomy (NCBI): domain Eukaryota; kingdom Metazoa; phylum Chordata; class Mammalia; order Chiroptera; family Vespertilionidae; genus Murina; species Murina feae. The sequence continues at coordinate 8,413 of PVJC01025499.1, read as the reverse complement.
GCACAAAATACAGCACAAGAAGGCACAATGCACAAGGTACTGAACACAAATGTATTTAAGATGCTAATAACCCCAAATAAATGTGACCACCAGAGAAAAGAAAATTTGGGGATAAGGAAGAAAGAAGAAGAGAAAAAGGGGGGGGGGAGAAAAAAAAGGAGTGCAAAAACAAAACTGGGAAAAGGAAAGAAAAAAAAGTAAGAGCAAAAAGAAAGAGAATGAAATAGAGGAGGGGAATAAACTATATGAGGAGAAAAATCCAATAGAATAGCCACTAATTTCAACAAATGCCAGCAACAGATACCTAGGGATGAATGCAAACTACAAAGAACAACTAATAACAAGTGACACGAAGGAAAACAGAATCATAAATATAACAAAACAAAACAAAAACAAAAATAAAAAGTGAAACAATCTCACAAACAAGTATAAAAAAAAGTATAATCAACAATTAAGCAAACAATAGCAAAACGACAGAGGGGAAAAAATTGGAGAGTGAAGAAAGAGAAGAGTGAGGTGTGTATGGACTTAGAGCAGGATATTGGAAATTAGATATATAAGTAGGGTAAGAATTTAGCAGGAAGTAAAAAAAAAATGGAATAGGGAAAATCTAATGCAGAAATAGGGTAAGAAAAACAGGTCAACAAAAGGGGAAAAGTAAGGAAGAAAGTGTTGCCACAAAAGTAATGTTGAGATAGAGTAAAATGATGCTAAAGGAAAAATGAAAATAGAATGTAGAACATTAATCCCAAAATAATATAATGAGAAAATAGAATGACACTTAAAAAAGTAAGATAGTAGTAGTAATAATATTGATTAAAAATAAAAATGTAATAATTAAAAGGATAAAATCAAATGAGGAAAAAAGAAAAAACTTAGTTTCTTAAGTAAAAGGTGAAAAATATAAAAATGTGCAGTAGTGAGGGCCATTCACTTCCTCTACTCTTCTGTTTGGCATGCCTTTGTCCTATCAGGCATTCAGGAGAGTATTGAAGTTCCCTACGATACACTGCTCCTCCGTGTTGTAAACCACAGTCCTGATTTTAAAGCAGGCAATATTTCTTTGTTTCCAAGACTGCCTTTATTTTTTTTTGTAAGAAAAGTCAGTATATTTATGGTTTGCTTTATAAAAGTTACTATAATACAATGGTACATAGTATTGAATTCACAAAAATATGAACAAATATTTACAGCAAGACACACCCAAAACGGAAACACTTCTCTTCAAAACAAGTTCCATACGGATAGGGCCTAGAAGCACAAACACCCTAAAAGGTGAGGGTTCTTTTCTTTGTGGGGAGGGGGAGTGGAGGGGCAAAAGGAGGGGAGAAGCAGAAACCCCCAACTCTTCCAAAGCAAAGATTTGTTCCATGAAAAGAAAGGCATTGAAATAAAAAGGATCCAATACATTTCTGGAAATGACAAACCACTCCAGGGTTGGGGCGGGGTTCCTGGGGACAGGGGGACGGCACCACGATCCCCTCCACTTCCTTTGTTGGGGGGGGGAGAACAAAGACAGCCCCTTGGGGGCTGCACAAGTAACTGAAATCAGCTGTCTCTACAAACTACACACTTCCTCATGTGAAAAATAAATATTTCCTCAGTTGCACAATTAGGCAGAAAACCGCAAATGGGAGAGAAGGTCGCCGCTGTGCCCAGGTGTCCCCCTCTGTGTCTTCATGCCACCGATTTTGTCGGCCTCGATGAAGTGGCGGGCACAGTCTCAAACGAGGGGGCTTGGGGTGAAGAAATTGAAAGAAAAAAAAGAGAACACAATGAAATCACCAACAACAAAAACAAAAGAGAAAGAGAAAAAAATAACAATTTTTTGTACAGAATTTACATGATAACAAATTTGACACAAGCTGAGATACCGAGGTCCCTGGCAGGGTGGGCGCCCCACCGACTGGTGAGGATGAGTCCTGGTCACTTTCCATAAATTATGTACACGCCTGTTCTGCGTCCTGGGGTGCGGGGGGACTTGTGTGAAATTTTTTTGTTGGCTTTTTTTTCTCTTGAAGTACAAAGAAATGAGCAAAAAAAAGTCTTCCCACGTGTTTCTACAAGAAACAATGTTCCCGAGAAAAAGTCCTTTACAGCCGCCTACATGCAGAAGTTGGACCTGAAGCCCGAACACCTCCTTCCCCTTCGGCTGGGTTTTACTACACACGCAAGAGAGCCAGGTCCATGGACGTGAGCCCTGAAGAGGACGATGGGGATGGGGGAAAGAGGGGCTGAAAGAAGAGACCACCTGGTCAGGTTTGGATCTGAATTCTGAAACCTTTCCCGAGACCTTCCTTTCTCTGGGAGAAAGCGTCTCACTCTGAAAATAAATATGCTCTCAATGTCTGAGGGTGAGCTGGGCCGGGGGCAGGCAGGTGACGCTTATAAACGAGCAAGTCCACGTGCGTACACGGTCAGACACCGCAGTGGCGAGACTGGGCCCCGCCTGCCCTGGGAGGCAGGCCCTCCTCTCGCCTGTGAAGGTGGGGACAGGGGCGAGCAGACGAGACCCTTCCCAGTGCCCCACCTGCCCACACCGGGGCCTCCCTGCAGGGTCCCTCGTCACTGGTATTCGAATGAGAAAGTAAACATTGAATCCAGATTTGGGGGGTGGAGAGAGCCTGGGGGGGAAAGTCCTGCCTGGGACCAGCTTGGCCCCACCAGGGTCTTCAAAGGGACATGGTCCCCAGGCTGCTGGGGGAGAGGACGGGCTAGGGGTGGGGGTCTGTAAGGGTCTTCTCACTGAGTCCACTGGTAAAGAGGGGCCTTCCATAGTGTTCTGAGGTCAAAACCACCTGCCAGACCCCCCTTTGTGCAGCACCTGGCACAGCACCCAGACCGGGGTCTCCAGCACGTGGGTCAACACCCCTCACACAGAGGCCTCAGCAGCCCCTGCTGAGGTCCCTGCTCTCCGCTTCTGCCTTCACATTTCAACGGTGAAAATGTCTTTTCTTTTGATAAGAAAGAAAATAAAGGGAAGACAAAACAACGTAGCAGCATTCACGGAAATAGGCTGATGACGAAGACGGTAAGGAGAGAGGAGAGAGAGATGGCGAGCCGGGGACGGCGACACGGGAACAGAGGCACTCACGATGGAATCGAACCCAAGTCCTTGAGGGAGCACTTTAAGAAGCGACAAGACACAGGCTGATGAACAGAAAAGCCCTTTCCCACTGAGGGCTTGAGCCGGGGTCCTGGGGGTAGTGTTGGGGCGCCAGGACCTGACGTGGCCGCTGGATAGAGGACAGCACCTGAAATGGGGGGAGGTGAGGCCCGGCAGGGGCCCCGGGCCTAGTTGAGGGTCCCCCGGCAATTCTCGGAGTTGCAGAGGCAGGGGATCTTGACGTCCTCGATGGGGAACTTGTAGTCGTAGGTGATCTCCTCGTTGACGTTGATGTGCTGCTTGGAGTAGATGACGATCTTCTTCTGCGACTCCACCGTGATCACCTTGGCGTAGCAGTTGGGGTTGCAGCTGTGGTTAATAAAGCGAGCAAAGTTGCCGCACTTGGTGGAGTCGATGATGGTGTCGTGGTCCACCCGGAACATGTAGCAGCTCCAGATGCCCTTATCTTCGTAGCGTTTCTCCCGAATGTCTGCGATCACCTGGCGGATGTTCTGGCCCACGTACTCGATGATCATCTCGTCGGCCGCGATGGGCTCCATGGCGAACAGGCCCCAGTCGTGAATGTGGCTCTTGCAGAATTTGAGCTTTTTCTTCTGGAACTTGAGCTGGTTGAACTTGAGCTGGTCGCTGTCACAGCTGCTGGTGAAAGAGGACAGCAGGCGGCGCTGCTCCGAAGGCCGCTGGGAGCTGGCCCGGGTGGAGGCGTGTGGCTGCGCCGGGACTCTCATGGCCTGGATGTCCGTTGGGGGCTCGTATGTGCTGGCGCGGGTGTTGTTGAGGTATCTGATCTTGTCCTTCTTATCGATGGTGTAGAAGCCCTCGCTGCGGGCACAGCCTGTGGCGTCCTCGGGGATGTCATCGTCCCGTTTCTTTTTCTTGGCTGAAGAGAGGCTGGTGGAAGGATGGTAGACCCAGAGTGTGTCCTTGAGCCAGTCCATGCCATTGTCCTGCTGCAGCAGCCGCTCGTAGGTGACACACAGGAAGCGGATGTCCTCCTCGTCGATGCCGCCATTCCAGATGTCGTACAGGATGGTCATCTCCTCAAACTCTGTCCGGGGCCGGAAGAGGGGCTGGGGCGGGGAGAGCTCGGGCGAGGCCGACGCCACCAGGTCCTCGTGGCGCTTCTTGGGCGGCCGACGCCAGGAGCCTCGCACCTTGGCCACATCCATGAACTCCTCGGTGACACCCTCACGCTCACGGGGACCCAGCGGGATGGCCTCCGAGAGCCACTGGTTCTCGAGCTCCTTAAAGGGCAGCTTGGTGGGCTCAACGGGGTGGGGGAGGCGGTGGGGGAGGCTGAGGAGGTAGGGGTGGTGTGGGGGCTGGGATCCCCGTGTTCCGGAAGTCCAGGGTCACAGCCCGGGGGTCGTGGGTCCTGGAGCAGATGGGGGTCTGTGGCTGGCCTGGCAAGAGCAGAAACTTCCTGCCCAGGGCGGCTGCCCCTGGTGGCCGGACCAAGGACCTATCCAAGGAGAGCCGGTGGGGAGCGTGGGGCCGCCGGCCTGGCTTCCTCTTGATGGGGGGCGGGCAGGCAGCCAGAGGGGTGGGCAGCAGGGGTGACAGTTGGGGAGGGACCCGAGCTTGGGGCCGCAGGACAGGAACAGGCAAAGCCAGGGGCAGGGGCAGAGGGAGCGGCAAGCCCGTCTCCAGGAGCACCTGGGACGGCAAAGGGCCAGGCTGGTCACCGCATCGGCCAGTGGGGAGGGGGCAGATGGGCAGGAGCAGGGGCCCGCCAGGCTCAGGGAAGGTGGGTGTGAAGCTAAAGTCCCGGCCAGATGTCCTTGGGAGGCCACCACTGCCCAAGCTGGGGGACTGGGACGGGTAGGAGAAGGGGCTGCCGGGCACCTGCGGGGAGTTCAGCGACAGGTTGAAAAAATAATAGAAGAGAAGGAATATTCATTTTTGAAATATAATCTAGCAGTATTTTTTAAATTATGAATCCACATCCTTTTGAGTCCCATATTAGAGAATTTATCTGAAGAAATAAATGTTATATTAATAACAGAGATTTGAGGTATTTATTTCCATGTTGTTTTTTGCAGTGATAGAACATTAAATGCCTTTACAATCTATCAATAAGGAAGTGAAGTGATAAAATATGGAATTGTGGTAATAGAATATGATCAAGCTACTAAAAAGGATAAGGTGAATTTATATGTAAATATTTGAAAGAATCTCCATAATGTTTTGTTAAGTGAATAATTACAGTACATAATAATATGTACAGTACAAAACAAAAATTATCATTTATGTGTACATACATGTTTATGTAAGGAAAGAAAAATGTATGAAACAAAGAAGCATTAAATTTCATATAATAATTATTTTTGTGGGTGGACTGATAGGATGAAATAGAACCTATTGATTTTAATTTGAGCACTGCCATCTCCATGAAGGCAGGGCCTTATATATCTTATTTACTGCTGTGTATCAAGTGCTCAGAAATAAGTATTTTTAAATGCATGAAGAATAAAAGCTTGAATTATCATAAGGGTATAAATAATTTTGTGATACAAATTTTGTTTTAGTTTTTTGTGAGTCATTAAGTTCTGTAAAAACATGCTATTATAATATTATAGTCAGAGCTTTGATGATAACTTAGACCAATTTATGGCTTCTGAGTTTCATTCTACATTTCTCAAATGCCTTGTCCTTTCTTTCTAATGTATAAAATACTATCTGACAGGCATAGTGCCATATACCTATCTATCCTATATAATAAAAGGTTAATATGCAAATTGACCAAATGGCAGAAAGACTGGTTGCTATGATGGGCACTGACCACCAGGGGGCAGATGTTCAATACAGGAGCTGTCCCCTGGTGGTCAGTGTGCTCCCACATAGGGAGTGCCACTCAGCAAAGCCAGGCTCCCCAGTGGGCTCACAGCTGGTGAGCACAGTGGCGGAGGCAGGAGCCTCTCCCACTTCTGCAGCAGTTGGACATCCCCCAAGTGGTCCTGGATTGTGAGAGGGCAGAGGCCAGCCTGAGGGATCCCCCCCCCCCAGTGCATGAATGTTGTGCACTGGGCTTCTAGTCCTATATAATAAAAGCCCAGTGACCAAAGCAGTGGAATGACTAGAACAACCAGAGACCAGAACACCATGGCCCCTCGCCCTGGCTGGCCCCACCCCCAGGGAGTAGTTAGGGGTGATCAGGCAGGCAGAAAAGTGGTTAGGGGCAATCAGGCAGGGAGGTGGTCAGGGGCAATCAGGCAGGGAGGTGGTCAGGGGCAATCAGGCAAGCAGGCAGAGGTGGTTAGGGGTGTTGGGCAGGCAGGCAGAGGTGGTTGGGGTGATCAGGCAGGAAGGAAAGTAGTTAGGGGAGATCAGGCAGGCAGCAGAGGCAATTAGGGGTAATCAGGAAGGCAGGCAAGTGGTTAGGAGCAATCAGGAAGGCAAGTGGTTAGGGTGAGGTAACCAGATTTTAACATTGGTAAAGCAGGACACCATTGACCACTTGGCTGCTGAAAACCATATATTCCCTTCCCGTTCTTCCGCTGTTCCCTAGCTTGTTGTGCATTCTTTCCAAAAATCGGGACTTTTTGAAAACACCACAGGATGCGGGAAAATTTGTTAAAAATCAGGACTGTCCTGCCAAAAGCGGGACATCTGGTCACCTTAGGTTAGGGGCAATCAGGCAGTCAGGCAAGTGGTTAGGGTGGTCAGGCAGACAGAGTGGTTAGGGGTGATCAGGAAGGCAGGCAAGCAGTTAGGAGCCAGTGGTCCTGGATTGCAAGAAGGATGTCCAACTGCCAGTTTAGGTCTGATCCACAAGGAGCCATGAGGGATCAGGCTTACACCAGCAGTCAGACATCTCAAGAAAGGTCCCGGATTGTGAGAGTGAACACAGCTGGGCTAAGAGCCCCCATCCCCATGCACAAACTTCATGCACCAGGCCTCTACTATGTATATAAAAGGCTAATATGCCAAGTGTCTGACCTGTTGCTATTACACGCATTGACCAGCAGGGAGCAGAAGCTCAATGCAGGAGCTGCTGTGATGACCACTGGCCATAATGAGAAATGGTACCATGGACCTGGCACCCACAAAGCAACACTCAGCTTCCCCCAAGTGGTACACAGGCTCCGCCACCACCTCAAAGCAATACTCCACCAAATCATAACCAATGCTGTTGAGACCTCATGGCACAAAATGTGACCCACAGACCAGACCAGACCAGAAACAGTGTCTGTGGGTAATGATGTCAAGAAGCAATGCCCAGCTTCTCCCTAGTGACAGGCCGTTTAACAATAAATGGCACCATGGAACTGGCACCCACAAAACAACACTCAGCTTCCCCCTAGTGGGACACAGGCCCCACCACCACCCTAGAGTGACACCCCACCAAATCTCAGCCAATGCTGCTAAGACCTCATGGTGCAAAATGTAGCCTGCAGCCCAGCCCAACCAGAAATGGTAGCTGTGGGTGCCAGTAATGATGTCAAGAAACAACACCCAGCTTCCTCTCCCTAGCAACTAGCCTCCCTGCACTTTCTTCAGCAGGAACACAACTTGCTTCATAGCCAGGTAGAAACATTTTACACTTTACCAAAATGTCTGTGAAGTGTTTTCCCATGCCTCAGCTCATTTGATCTTCACAGAAGTCCTGGAGTAGGTACATAGGAGACTTGGTGGAATTCTATTTTCTTTTCATTAGCTATAAAATGGGGATTTAGAAAGCTTAAAAACTTGACTTGGCATTCCCTTCTGGCCTGCAAAGTTTCTGTTGAGAAATCAGCTGACAGTTGTATGGGTGCCCCCTTGTAGGTAACTAACTGCTTTTCTCTTGCAGCTTTTAAGATTCTCTCCTTGTCTTTTGCTCTTAGCATTTTAATTATGATATGTCTTGGTGTGGTCCTCCTTCGGTTCCTTTTGTTTGGGGTTCTCTATGCTTCCTGGACTTGGAAATCTATTTCTTTCACCAGGTGGGGGAAGTTTTCTGTCATTATTTCTTCAAATTGGTTTTCAATATCTTGCTCTTTCTCTTCTTCTGGCACCCCTATAATTCTGATGTTGGTGTGCTTGAAGTTGTCCCAGAGACTCCTTACATTATCTTCATACTTTTTGAACCTTTTTCTTTTTTCTTTAGAAATATTCAAAGTGATGAATAGCAAGAACCTACAGCCAAAATTACTTTACCCAGCAAAGCTATCATTCAGAATTGAGGGTCAGATAAAGAGCTTCACAGACAAGGAAAAGCTAAAAGAGTTCATCACCACCCAACCAGTATTATATGAAATGCTGAAAGGTATCCTTTGAGAAGAGGAAGAAGAAAAAGGAAAGTAA
>PVJC01025498.1:0-24706 GCA_004026665.1 Murina feae | reverse complement strand
GCCCACCAAGCAGGCTGCTGACCCCCTGCCACCTCTTACCCACTTCCTGGTGCCCTCCAACCCTGCCGCCTGTTTCCCACTCATGGGTCCTGGGTCCTGTGCTGTTCCACCCTGCAGCCGCTCTGTGCACTCGGGAGGTCCCTCAGCCCAGCCTGTGCCCTCTCACAGTCTGGGACCCCTCTGGGGATGCCCACCTGCTGGCATGCCTGACCAGCCTGAGTGAGGGGCTGATGGCTATGTGCAGGCTGGCTAAGCCCCCCAGGAACATCCCTCATCCTACTGGGTTGTGGCCAGCGTGGGTGACGGGCTGATTGGCACTTTCAGGCTTTAAGGCTGCCCACAGCTCCCATTGACCCAATGTCCCAGCAAGGCTGGCTGGACGCAGGTTCTGGGGTTTGTTTATCTTCTATAATTGATACACTGTTCCTTTAAGCCGGCCTACTAACTAACGAAGCCTCCTCTCTGCTTCACCTGGCAGAGTCTATAATGCAACAATGTTATTCTTAGACTCAGGCCAGGCCTGCTGTTTCCTTCAGCTCTCGAGGATTCTATGATTGTTATTTTGTTGCAAAAATGTGTTTTGGTTGAGCCAGGATAGCGGAGCGGAGCGGGCGGCAGTTTCACTTTCACTCTTGCCACAATGGAAGCTGCCGTTTACTCAGGTCCGTGAGTGGTGGCCTCCATGTTGGCTGAACTAATTTGCATAAAGCTGCTCTGATTGGCTGGAGGGCGTGGCTTACCCCGTCCCGGAGAAATGGTTAATTTCAATATTACTCTTTTATTAGTTAAGATACATTATCTATCTGCTCATTGATTTCATCATGTGTAGGAGTACTCCTAATGCCATAAATTTTCTCTACATTATCTTATTTGATATTACACATTCCAACTTGTCACAATTTCATTATATAGTATACAATAATTTTTCTTTATGCAACCTCCTTTATGCTACAAGAGTAAGTTGTTGTCATTAGTTTTATAATATGACTAGTGCATGAGAATTCCAAGGCATTCATCTATTTTTTTAAGATTAATTCCTTGGATTAGAATTTGTAAAATAAAAAGAATGCACATCTTTAAAGCTTTTGATTCATGGGCCAAGTTCCTCTTCAAAAAGACTTTAATAGTTTACACATTAGTCACAGAAATCTATGAGAATACCTACTTCTCTACACACCATCTAATACTAAATAGTATTGATACTTTAATTGTTTCCAATTAGGAATCTGTATAAAGATGTATCTTGCCTATAATTTATCTGACCTCATTTTCATTTATAAGCCATGGCCATTCTTTAGGACATTTCTTCTTTATTATTTGCCCATTTTTTCATTAGTTTGTTCCATATAATTACAACAGTAATAAAAGTAATAATAAACAATTATTGGGTACTTAATTTTGTTCCACATACATTTAAAAATATTTTGATTTTTTTTACAGAGAGGAAGGGAGAGGGATAGAGAGCTGCCTCCTGCACACCCCCCACTGGGGATGTGCCCGCAACCAAGGTGCATGCCCTTGACTGCAATCGAACCTGTGACCCTTCATTCCATAGGCTGATGCTCTATCCACTGAACCAAACCATTTAGGGCTCCACATACTTTTAAAGTGCTTCACATATGTTTAATCATTGCAGTCTTCAAAAATGTAGACAAAGAAAATAGTATTATTATACTACCTGAAAAATAAGTGGTGAAGGAGCTGGTATGTGAAGCAAGGAAATTTGGCCTCAGAGTCCATCATCATAACTCTGTTATGCAGTGCCATCCACCTCTTATTTGTGTATTAGAGGCCTGGTGCATGAAATTCCTCAGCCTGGCCTGCGTCCTCTTGTAATATGGGACCCCTCAGAGAATTTCGGGCCTAAACCTGCAACAGACATCCCTTTCTCAATCCAGGATGCTGCATGCATCAGTGACCATACTTTTCATAAAGGTGGAAGGCATCTTGCCGTTGTAGGGGCAACTACATTTTTTTGCCCTGATTATAAAAAGTAGTACATACCATGATCCTTCTGATGCAGTAGTACCATTTTCCCCATCTTATGGGTGGAAAAACTGAAGCAGAGAGAAGTTAAGTAATTGGCTTTGTCACACAGTTATAACTGTCAGAATCAGGGCTGACCACAAATGTGCAAGCCAGAGTCCATGCATGTCATCACTGCATCATCCTGTTTTTTCAATGTTAGAATAGTCTTGCCAGGTTTTAATTTTTCAATCTAAGAGACTGTTCCCAATATAGAGGGTAGGGTCCCTAAGTCTGGCCAGCAATCAGGGCCATCTGTGGGGCAACTGCCAGGTGGGGCGATTGGGAGGGGAACCCTGCTGGTACCTGCCTTGGCTGGTGGCTTGGTTCCACCGATTGGCTGGCCCCACTCCCCACCGCTGCTGCTTCCAGTTGCCTCCCTCTCTAGCATCTGCTCCCTGGTGGTCAGTATGTGTCATAGCAACTGGTCATTCCACTGATTGTTCCATGGTTTGGTCAATTTGCATATTAGGCTTTTATATATATGATTAATACCTCTTTATATTGGAAGGACATTAATCCTTGTTATATGTATGTGCCACATAATTTGTCCCAGTTAGCTGTTTTTCTTTTGATGTTCCTGATCCTTTAAAAAATTAATAAACATATTTAACTATTGTTGAGTCCTATCATCTATGATATATCTATATATATTTTTTTTAATTTTAATTTTTTTTTGTTAATCTTCATCTGAGGATATTTTTCTATTGATTTTTAAGGAGAGTAGAAAAGATAGGAAAAGACAGAAAGAAACTCATTGATTGGTTGCCTCCTGCTCAGCCCTGACCAGGGCCCAGGGCCAGGGAGGAGCCTGCAACCAAGGTACATAGCCTTGATCAAATCAAACCTGGGACCCTGTGGTTTCTTGTTTACCCAAACCAGCTAGGGCTATCTATAAAATTTTTCCCTTTGGTTTCTTGTTTTAAAAAGCTACTCTTTCCAAATTATATTCATATATAGTATTCTTCTTTTAATACTTAATTTTTTTATTGATTTCAGAGGAGAAGGGAGAGGGAGAGAGAAACAAAAACATCAATGATGAGAATCACTGATCAGCTGTCCCCTGCTCGCCCCCTACTGGGGATCAAGCCTGCAACTCTGGCATGTGCCCTGACCAAGAATCAAACCATGACTTCCTGGTTCATGGGTCAACACTCAACTACTGAGCAACACAGGCCAGGCAATACTTAATTTTTAATTTGAATTTTTAACTCTTTTTTCTCAGCTTAGGTCAAAGCACTAAACACCCACATTTTGCCCACAGCTCTCAAAATTCACTTTGAGCATGCTACTTTTATCGATGTGATCGACGTCAACAAATTTCTGTTGAATGGAAAGTGGATACTAGCTGCTGAAGTAAAAATGGATTTGACCTAGAATGCGATCCTCATATTTCATAGTGTATGTTTACAGATAATAACAAAGCTGATAAGTCAAGAATAGGGGAATATATGAACTGAAGTTATAATAGTTACCCCACAGAAGTTTTAAAAACAGGACAATTTAAGAATGAGTCTTCATGGGAATTGATGAAAAATATGGCTAAAACTGTTTATTCCCATTGTAATCTCGAGTTACTTTTTTTTATTATATGTATGTACTACTCCAGTAAATCTTTTTAAAATTAAAACTTAAGCCATTGGAAGTTCATTTTGGTATAAAGATAAGGCACAAAAATTTTCATGAGTGGATGGTCTTTCTAAAGAATCCATTCTTTGTATACCAAGCTAAAATAGCACCTTTGTTCTTCTTATGTTGTTATAAATATTTACATCTGTTTCTGGACTTTCTGTTTGTTTGTTTTTAACATGTATCTATCTACTCTAACCAAGTATCAGACTATTTACCTGTTATTAATGCACAGTGCTATTTGATATTCATCAATACTTAATACTTTAAAATGTTTTCATTAACTATTTTCATCTGCTTACATCTCTAGAATCCAAGTATCAAAAGAAAAAGAAAGCAAGGAATGTGAACAGTAACAATGTCGCTAGTATTAGCTTAGAGGAAAACACACACACACAACTCATTTGGGGAAAACGATGCCTATTTCTGAATAACTGCTATGGAGGTTTAAAGCTGGACATTCTTTCTGCACAGAAACTAACCTGCGTAGCCCACCGGACATCAACTCTGTCCTCAGCTTTTCTCAGTTGTGTTTGTTTTTTTCCCCACAGTGCTCAGCAGTTTCTCCTCTGTATTTCAAATCTGGAACCATGTGATCAGGACTTTACAATGTTGATCTCTAGATTACTAGAGTTCATCTGTGTATCACATACATACATATTACCATATGTTACATGTGCTTAAAAGTATACCTCATAAACTATATGTTAATTAAGCTATTACTATTATTTTTGCCATGATTACCATTGTATTTTATGCTGCATGTTCTGCTGTCATAAACTGCAAATAGTGGTTCAGATATCCTAAATATTGAAAAATCCTAAAATGCTTTAAGGTAGATTTAGGAATTTATTACTGCAAATATGAGATTATTTTCTATTTGAGAGAAATAACAGTTTTATTTGGATTGATATTAAAATTGCTTTTCACCCCCTATGCATGTTTTGAATAAGCAAGTGATTGCGCAAACCCTCCTAGATTTACTGTTTTTTAAACCACAGAGGATATAGCACCCTTAATTGAGTCCCCATTTTTTATATCAGCAAATATAAAAAACACACCATGTGCTAAACACTGTGATAGGCCTGGTCAAAACACTAAATATAATCCAGACCCTTTTGATGATTAGAAGAGAGACAATGAGCAAATAGACAAAAAAAATTGGAAGATGAAGAAAGGATGGACACAAACAAGCATGCAGGTCAGGTGTTAACCAGATAGTACACTTAAAAATATATATACATGCCAAATGATAAGTTCTCAGTATCTGGGAATATGTACATTCCTTGCTTCCTTCATAAATTAATTTTGTTTGATTTAAACTTTAATTTGGTGAGTACTCTTTTTGATGCCCCACATACACTCACTTTCTATCCATTGCTTTTGATGGAGGGGGTGATAAAAAGAATGGGAGTCCTGTTATTTTGGAGATTTGGTGTGCTGTGTTAGCTACCTAAACGAATAGAGGAGTAGAGATACCTGGACCAATAGAAATTGAAATGAGAAACATTAAAAGCTGAAAAATATCTCTTTGCCAGATTTGCTACAGCCATGGAAAGAGTAGGGCTTCCTCACTGCATCACATGGGCTGTTCACAGCCAATCAGTAAAGGTGATGGAGGTATTACTGTTCAGAGCCCCCACACCCCCACCTTGTCTAAATCTTGCAGTGTGTAACTCTTCCCACCCAATCCTTCTTCCTTCTCCCTTTTCTTAATAGCTTCAAGCCTCAGCATCTTGATCTGAAGGTCTCCCCGAACTCGCCAATTCTCTCACCTTTATCCCAAACAGGTGTTTCCCACAATAACTCTTCAATATCTGATCCCATCTTGACATCTGCTTTTCAGAGAACCCGAATTTATGTTGTCTGATATAAGTCAATTCGAAGAGATGCTATTCCATTTACTGCCAATTATTTTCAACTCTGTTAACTCATAGGTATTTTCAAATCAATTAAAAACATGGTTCTTTAGTTTAACTTGTCCTTTCAAAATAAAATCTTGTAGTTTTAACTTAGAATCAGTGTTTAGGGGGTTAAATAATAACTACATTAGATTAAGAACATGTGTGATGACAAAGTGAAAGAACTACAAAAATGTAATTAAAGTAACAATTTAAAATCACTACTTTTAAGGGTATAATAAGTCTGTTCTAAAGTTAATACAATAGAAGCAGGGTTTCACAGATCTCAAAGTATTATATTTTCTATAGGCAATTTATGGGAACTTTTGAGGGAGAAGACAGGTCCTTCATACATTCATTCATTAGTTCATTTATTTATTAAAAAGATGAAGAGACTGGACAATAATTGTACACCTATGGATGAGGACAATGGGGGGGGGCAAGGTCAGAGGTTGGGGTGGGAATTGGGAGGAGGGGAACTATGGGGGAAAAAAGAGGAACAACTGTAATAATCTGAACAATAAAAATAAATTTAAAAAAATATATATGAAACCATCATAAGCAAAAAAAAAAAAAAAAAAAGATGTGTGTTAGGTGTTCCTCCAGAGAGCAGGCTCTGTGCTGAGAGTATCTCTCAGCTATTAGACTCTAAATACAGCTAAACTTTGTCTGGTGTTAGATTTGACATTTTGAACATGAATTTAAGTAAATGCCAGAGTTTTACGCTGAAGATGTAGCAATTTCCTGTACTTGAAACTGTTTGTCCTTTTTGGTTCTGCACAGTTCAGTCAGAAAACATTTATACAAACTTCTGGTGGCTGACTCCCATAACCAAATTTGTAAATCGCACACCACCACAAAATCTATGAGAACAGGATATGATTCACACCTTGCTCAATACTTTCTGTTTTTGCTTCTTTTTTTTTTCTCCTTTTGCTTGTGTGGAATGCATTAGTTCTAATGTCAACAGCAGCCTCTTACATTTATTATGCTGCTCTTCTGTCTGGAAGAACACCAGATATGCTTTCTTCGCCATGTTACTAAGACAGGATTTAACATAATCATGCAAAAATTAAAATTTTTGTTAAATCAATTTAGTGTAGGTTTTGACCGATTGCCTCACCCTGAATATTATTCCTAAAGCCTGAGATTCTTTGCCTTCTCTACTTAATAACATTTTTAGCTTTCAATGGCTACATGTAATCTAAAATTCTTCATTATTTTACATATTTTTTGCTTTAAAAGAAGTAATGTTTTCTCTTTAACCATTTTCTCAGCTAGTGGTTTGACACTTAAGTATATAATCCTGTGGGCCTTCTTTCAGAACTTGTTTATATTATACTAAAACCTTTCTGATCTTTGTCTCAACTCACATCCCAACCCCACCCCTTCTTCCTACCTTCACTCCTCTCCCTGCTTTTCAACAGACTTCTACTGTGCTGCTGTAACAGTATTCTAGGGGTAAACACCAGCCCCGTTTGCTCAGTGTGCTCAAGTCTTTTGCACAGAACCTAATTGGATTTTTCAACAGAATCCTTTTAATAAAGTCATGTTGTCATGTGAGTAAGAGAAAGAATACAAAAATTATAAAAAGGAGGAATGGAATCCCACCTCTAATTATTTCCTTAAATTAAAAACAGCCACTAATGGCCCTTTAAAAATAACAGATTACATGTATATTCTGTGCCAAGGAGTCTGTTGCACAAAACACACTTTTTTTTTCTAAACAGGGCTGGGCAACTTGGGAAAGAAAGCTCTCTTGTTGGAGATCTTTAAAGCTCTGGTTAACTTGAAATACTTATTAAATGGAGTGCCCTGAGTGCGCATAAAGAGAGAACATATGTGTATGTGAATAAAGATAAAGAAAATAGATTTCCCGACCCTCAACTTCTACATGTCCTCTTTCCTGGGGAAGTTCTTGCTATGAAGGACCATATCCATTCTGCTTTCCCATCTCCCTTTGCCAGTCATTTTTTTTCTCTAATATCTTTCTGCACCCCAAGCCTTCTATGCTGTATTCCCAGAGATTCAGAAGCCTCAGGTGCTAAAGCAAATCGCCTGTACTCAAGGCACCATAAGCCTTCCTCCCATCTATCTTGTCCATAGATTCATTTCCAATAAAATTTTTACTTTTGTATGTTTTTAAATTTTTTATCTCATGATTTATAATGCTGCATTAATCAATTGGTTAGTAATTAGTATCATAACTAATTCCTAGGCAGGCAGTTGCAACGGAAGCCTCCTGTTTGCTTTAGCTCCATGGCTGCAAGCTGCTATCTTGGTTGGGTTAATTTGCATATAGTTGCTCTGATTGGCTGTTGGGTATAGCTTGGGATGTAGCAGAGTGATGCAATTAGCATATTATTCTTTTATTAGATTAGATTATATATTTTATTGTGAAGAAATCTAATAGCATCCAATGAAAATACTAAAGCAGCCTGGGTGGTATGACTCAGTGATTGAGCATCAACCTATGAACCAGGAGGTCATGGTTAGATTCTGGTTAGGGCATGTGCCTGGGTTGCAAGCTCAATCCCCAGTGCGGGGCATGTAGGAGGCAGCCAATCAGTGATTCTCTCTCATCGTTGATGCTTCTATCTCTCCCTCTCTCTTCCTCTCTGAAATCAATAAAAATATATTTAAAAAAACATAAAAATATATTAATATAAAAATCTATAGGAAAAAAGAGATGAAAAAGATTTCATTGAAAAAGAACATTTTTTTGAATATTAAACTACGTTCATATAATTTTAACTGAATACTGGGGTAATTGCATCATTTGAAGCTTATATTTATAACTAAAGGCCCAGTGCACAAAAATTTGTGCACTCGGGGGGTCCCTCAGCTCAGCCTGTGCTCTCTCACAATCTGGGACCCCTCGGGGGATATCCACATGCTGGCATGCCTGGCCAGCCTGGGTGAGGGGCTGATGACTGTTTGCAGGCTGGCCACAGCTCCCATTAACCCACTGTCCCAGCAAGGCTGGCTGGAATCAGGTTTCTAGGGTTTATTTATCTTCTATAATTGAAACTTTGTTGCCTTGAGCAGAGGCCCAGCCAGCCTAGGCAGGCAGTTTCCTCCATAGCTGGTGTAATGGAAGCCTCCTGTTTGCTCTAGCTCTGTGGCTACTGGCCGCCATCTTGGCTGGGTTAATTTGCATACAGCTGCTCTGATTGGCTGGTGGGCATGGCTTAGGTGTAATGGAGTGAGGGTCAATTTGCATATTACACTTTAATAGATTAGATCTTTTTGAATACATTTTAAAAAGTAATATAACAGCCCTAACTGGTTTGGCTCAGTGGATAGAGCATCGGCCTGCGGACTCAAGGGTCCCAGGTTCAATTCTGGTCAAAGGCATGGACCTTAGTTGAGGGCACGTCCCCAGTAGGGTATGTGCAGGAAGCAGCTGATTGATGTTTCTCTCTCATTGATGTTTCTACTCTCTATCCCTCTCCCTTCTTCTCTGTAAAAAATCACTAAAATATATTTTTTTAAAAGTGATATATAACAGTTGTATTTACAATGGGAATTATAGCCCTGGCCAGAGTTTCTTCTCAGTGGTTAGAATGTTGGCCTGCATTCCGAAGGGGTGTGGGTTGATTCCTAATCAAGGGCATGTTCCTGGTTTTCAGGCTTAATCCTAGCCCTGGCTCAGGTTTGTCTCTCTTTCTCTCCCTTCCCCACACTCCCTTCTAATCTCTCTAAAAATATCAATGGAAAAATATTCTTGAATGAGGATTAACAACAATACCAAAAATAATAAAATGGAAATTATATTCTTTAAAACTATTAAAATCTATGATAACAATCTTTAGGTTGTAACTTTAGAAACGGAGGATTATAGTTTAAAATTATTCTAGCTAGTAGCTGATCCATAGTTTTTAATCTCATAGTTTATCAACACTTATAAGCATCACATTTTTCTATATACTTGCACTTTTTTCCAGAAGAATTCCCCAGTGAAGTCATTGCTCACCCTTCAGGCCCATATAACCATTTTGGAGAGAATATTTTTTTTTGGGAGACAGATCTGTCACTGCATGAAAGTCCATGCCAGGATCATCCCCCTTGGACTTCAAAACCCTTGCTCAACATGCTGATTTCCTTATATCCATATTCTCAGCAAGAATAACAAATATCCATGATATCTGTTAATATTTTAAATCCACAAATTTAAACTACTTTGTTGGACTATTTTCCTGAAATAAGCTGTAAATCAAAGATTTTCGTCAGAAAGGGTAAAAGGGGTGTTTGGCGCTAAGCCTGAGCTTTAATTGAGAAGGTGCACTGTCTCCTTGGTCTGACCTCAATTTTGGGTCAAAATTATTACCTTCATTTTGTTGTTGTTGTTTTGTTTGTTTAATTCCTTTCTTCCTTTTGACATATAAGAAACTTTGCTCTTAGAGGAAGTCTTTCTCCCAGTGTATCCCTAAGGGCACTATTAAAAGCTGAGAAGGACAAGCTCTTCACCCTCAGTGCAATCTCACTCACTCAGTATCTGAGTCATGAGCCTGAGACTTCCCATAACTCTGTGAAGGCAATTTGTTTTGACACATACTACACTAACTACCAAGAACTATTTGAGACAAAGAAAGAGGTAAAATATGAAGAAAATAAGGAATTAACCTCAAGGGAGTTTAAAATTTCATAGAGTATATATACTAGTCAAGTACATATATAAATAACTATGTACAAGGGCATACGTGAGGAAGAAGATAATTACTATGGAAATATGGAGAGGGCAAAATTATCACCACTAGGCTTCCTTTCAGGGGAAGTTAAGGGCATTTTTAAAGCCACGACTTGAGATTGCAAATAATTTGGGCAAGTAGAGTTGTTGGGGTGTGGCTGTGGTGTCTTCAGTGAAACCAAACAGGGAAAATACTGGTATAGGTTGTGCTTCGGAAAGATTAAATGGCCTGATTTGCTCACAATATTTATTTATTTATTTATTTATTTATTTATTTATTTATTTATTTATTTATTTTTATTGATTAAGTTATTACATATGTGTCCTTATTTCCCTATTGCTCCCCATCTCCCCACTCATGCCCTCACTCCCCTGGTGCCTGTGTCCATTGATTAGGCTTACATGCATGCATACAAGTCCTTTGGTTGATCTCTCTCCTCTTACCACCACCCTCCCCTACCTTCCCTCCGAGGTTTGACAATCTGATGATGCTTCTCTGTCTCTAGATCTGTTTTTTTTCATCATTTTATGTTGTTCATTATATTCTTCAAATGAGTGAGGTCATGTGATGTTTATCTTTCTCTGACTGGCTTATTTCACTTAATATAATGTTCTCTAGTTCATCTATGCTGTTGCAAATGGTAACAATTCCTTCTTTTTTACCACAGCATTGTATTCCATCCTGTAGCTGCACCACAGTTTTCTAATCCACTCATCTTCTGATGGGAACTTAGGCTATTTGATTCTTTTCATGTTGGGCAAAGTACTCTTTTGGCCATCTGTGGGCAATTAGTTCGTTAATTTAGCTTTGAATAAGAAATTCATTATTGGAAATCAAATTATCTTCAGACTAATTTCACCAGTTCAGAGATAAAAAGGGGCTGCAGATACCAAACATTGAATAGATGTTATTTTTCTCAACTAAGAAATGTATCTTTCTTTAAGTTCTAGTACATCTTTCTGCATACCTCAGTATTATAGTGGCAAGTACCTTCGAGAGGAGACAGGTAGAACTGTTCTGAAAGACACAGAAGGACAAAGCTTCGAAAGAGTGTCTCTCCCACTCTTGAGATTTGTGCCGGGACTTAGTAGTTAAAATAATGGCATTACACCAGTTCCCAGTAAGTATGATAAACTGTTGTAATTAAGCCCTTTAAAACAACAATTTTATTCCAAACATATGTGCAACCAAATGTGTTTTTAAAATTAATTTTCCATTGCTCTTTTGTGCAAATTAGTTTTTATCATTACAATGAGAATATTAAAAACCAGAATTTGTGACAAGAAAAACAGGGGTGGACAAAAGTAGGCTTACAGTCGTGAGTACATGAAACAGTTTATTCTTGTTTTATTTATTTATCTGTTTATTTATTTATTATTGTATTGTTTATTATTATTACTAACCTACATTTCCCCACTCCTGTAAATTTCTTGCTTATTTGAATTCGATATACATGTTATACAAAAAAATAAAAGAACAATAAGACTAAGAAATTTGTTTCCAAAGTATTAATTAATTTTTAAATATTAAAAAAGTAAAACCTAATATTATAAAAGCAGAAGAATAAAATCTGTCTTCCCAACTTATTAAGAGTTCATGAAGGACGGTATTAAGTATTATTTTGATCATAAGTTCATTTTTTCCACCTAGCAGAGTATCTGTCATTAATTAGTAAATTGAATGACTTTTTAAAAAGTACTAACAAAGTGAATCCAGCAATGCATAAAATTGATTCCATGTTCTGACTAAGTGGGATTTATTGCAGGGATGCAAAGTGAGTTTAACAGCTGAAAACCAACAATGTAATATACCATAGTCATATAATGAGGTACAAAAACAAATGGTTACTGAAATGATTTAGAAAAAGAACTTGATAAAATCTAATTCTCTTTCATAATGGAAATGCTCGACAAACTAAGAGTGGAAGATAATTTCTTCAATCTGATAAAGAGCATCAACATAAGAAACAGCCACAAAGTGGTGAAAAACAATGTTTTTCATTTAAAACAAGAGCAAGTCAAGACTGCCGACCCTTGCCACTCCCATTTAAAATTGTACTCCAGATCTTAGCCAAGGCAAGAAAACTAAACAATAAGCATCCAAGTTGGAAAGGATGAAGTAA
The DNA here is from genome assembly GCA_004026665.1 of Murina feae. Lineage (NCBI taxonomy): Eukaryota > Metazoa > Chordata > Mammalia > Chiroptera > Vespertilionidae > Murina > Murina feae. The sequence goes on along the minus strand of PVJC01025498.1, from coordinate 12,338 downwards.
AATTATAACTATTTTCATGGAGTATAACATTGTGTATGGACATACTAAGTAATGCATTTAAAAAGGATTAGAACTAATAAATGAGTTTAATAGGATTTCAGGATAAAAGATCAATTAAATTATGCATTTCTATACATATATTTATAATGAATAGCCAAATAATATTTATAGTAGTAATAATATTTATATGTGTGATATACTAGTAGTATATATTCAATTAAAAAATTTAAGGAAATAATTTTATTTAAAATACCACTTAAAAAAGAACAAAATACTTAAATACAAATATACTGAATGGAATTCAAAACTTGTACACCAAAAACTAAAAAATATTGTTAAAAGAAATTAAAGGGAATCTAAAATAATGGGAAGACATCCCATGTCATGGATCAAAAAACTTAATATTGTTAAGATGGCAATACTTCCTAGATTGATCTAAAGATTAAAGGTAATGCCTATCAAAATCCTAGGTCGCTTTCTTTGCAGTAATTGACAATCTAAAAATAAAATTTATATAAAGATGCAAGGGATCCAGAAGAGCCAAAACAACCTTGAAAAAGAACAAAGTTGGAAAACTCACACATTCTATTTTAAAATTTACTACACTGTTACAGTATTCAAGAGAGTGTTGTATGAACATAAACATTAATATATCAGTGGAATAGAAGTGAGAGTTCAGAAATAATCCTGTATATTTATGGTCAGTGACAAGGGCACCAAGATAATTAAAAGAATAAAAATAGTATTTTCAGTAGATGATATTAATACAACTGGATACCCATTCCAAAAGAAAAAAGTTGAATCTCTCCCTCACACCATAAACAAAAATTAACTCAAATTGGATCATAGACTTAAATAAAAGAGTTAAAACTGTAAAATCTTAAAAGAAAATATAGGGTAAACATTTTTAACTTTGGTTAAGCAATAATTTCTTAGATATGACACTAAAAATTAAGCAAAAAAAGATAAATTGAATTAGTTAAAAAAAACATTTTGTACTTAAAAGTATACCACCAACAGAATAAAAATATTACCTACAGAAAGGGAGAAAACATTTCTAAATGTCTAAATTACATGTCTGATAAAATTACAAGAACGTATAAAGAACTCTTACTAGTACAACTCAATAATAAAAATATAAACAACCGAATGAAAAATTATTGAATAGATTTTACAAAGAAAACATGCAAATGGCCAAAAAAGCATATGAAAAAATGCATAACAGCATTATTGGTAGTCATTAGTGAAATGCATATCAAAACCACAATTAAATGCCATTTCACTCCCACAATCATGGCTGTAATAAAAAAAAGACAAAGAATAACAAGGGTTATTAAGAAAGTAGAGAAATTAGAATCAGCTAACAATGCTGGTAGTAATATAAAATGATGCAGCTACTTTGGTTAAAATATATATATATATGTGTGTGTGTATATATATATATATATATATATATATATATATATATAGCAATTCCTCAAAAATGTAAATACAGAGTAACCATATGATTCAACAGTTTCACTCAAGAGACTAAAAACATTTACCCACACAAAAACTTGTAGGGATTCATAAAAGCATTATTCATAATAGTTAAAAGTGGAAACCACACAAATGTCTATCAACTGATATATAGTTAACATGTTGCACATCCATACAATGGAATGCCATTTAATCTAATAAAAGAGTGATATGCAAATTAACCATCACTCCCATATACCTAAGCCACACCCATCAGCCAAGCCACGCCCACAGCCAATCAGGGTGGCTGTATGCAAATTAACCCATCCAAGATGGAGGCCAACAGCCACAGAGCTAGAGCAAACAGGATGCTTCTGTTGCAACTGCCTGCCTAGGCTGGCTGGGCCTCTGCTCAAGGCAACAATGTTTCAATTGTAGAAGCCACAGAACTAAAGCAAACAGGAGGCTTCCTTGCCTGCCTAAGCCTCCGCTCAAGGTAACAAAGTTTCAATTATAGAAGATATAAATATACCCCCAACACCTGATTCCAGCCAGCCTCACTGGGACATTGGGTCAATGGGAGCTGTGGGCAGCCTGAAAATGGCCCTCAGCCTCTCACCCAGGCTGTCCACACACCCATGGAGTGAGAGTCCCCACTGGGGCGGTTTAGCCAGCCTACAAACAGCCATCAGCCCTTCACCTAGGCTGGCCAGGCACACCAGCAGGTAGACATCTCCTGAGGGGTCCCAGACTGAGAGAGGGCACAGGTCGAGCTGAGGGAACCCCCTGAGTGCACAAATTTTTGTGCACTGGACCCCTAGTCTAATCTAATAAAAGAGTAATATGCTAATTGTGTCACTCTGCTACATCCCAAGCCACGCCCACCAGCCAATCAGAGTGATCATATGCAAATTAACCCAACCAAGATGGCGGCCCGCAGCCATGGAGCTAGAGCAAACAGGAGGCTTGGTTGCCCTGGTGATGAAGGAAGCTAAGCTTCCCACCTGCCTTGGCTGACAGTTTCCTCTGCTCAAGGCAACAAAGTTTCAATTATAGAAGATAAATAAATCCCAGATACCTGCTTCCAGCCAGCCTCGCTGGAAGCTTGGGTCACTGGGGGCCTTGGCCAGTCTTCAAACAGCCATCAGCCCCTCACCAGGCTGGCCACACCCTCATGGGGTGAGGGTTCCTGCTGGGGCACTTGGCCAGCCTACAAACAGCCATCACTCCCTCACCTAGGCTGGCCAGGAACCCCAGCAGGACCCCCACCCAGATTTGGGACACCCTTCAGGGAAAACCAGCCAGCTCCCACCCATGTACCAGGCCTCTATCCAATATAATAAAAGGGTAATATGCAAATTGACCCTAACCACAGAACCACTGGGAATGACTGGTCACTATGATACACACTGACCACAAGGGAGCAGATGCTCAATGCAGGAGCTGCCCCTAGTGGTCAGTGCACTCCCACAGGAGTAGTACTGTACAGCCCAAGCCAGGCTGATGGCTTCCAGTATAGTGGTGGTGGTGGGAGCCTCTCCTGCCTCCTCAGCAGCCTAAGGATGTCTGACTGCAGCTTAGGCCTGGTCTCTACTGGCAAGTGGACATCCCCTGAGGGCTCCCGGGCTGCCAAGGGCTGTCTGTCTGCCAGCTTAGGCCCGATCCCTTGGGTCATCCCCCAAGGGGTCCCAGACTGCAAGAGGGCACAAGCCAGGCTGAGGGACCCCCCCAGTGCAGAAATTTTTGTGCACCAGGCCTCTAGTCCTATATAATAAAAGAGAAATATGCAAGTTAACCGTCCCTCTGCTACACTCAAGTCACACCCACAAAGCCACACCCCCTAGCCAATGAGGAGTGAGTATTCAAATCAACCTGACAAAGATGGAAGGTAATTTGCATACACAGAGCAGAGTGGGAGAGCCAGCTCTTTGTGGTAATGTGACTTCCTTGGTCACTCCCTTGCAGGGATGTGGCTCCCTCGTCACTGGACAGAGAGCAGAGCAGGAGAACTGGAGGCTTGGGGGGATGATCCTGGAAAACCCAGAGCATGGGGAGCACCAGGAATTCTGGAAACAGTAGTTATGGTGGCAGATGGATCTGGACACCAGAGCAGTGGTTCTCAACCTTCTGGCCCTTTAAAACAGTTCTATATGTTGTCACCCCCAACCATGAAATTATTTTTGTTGCTGCTTCATAACTGTAATTTTGCTACTGTTATGAATCGTAATGGAAATATGTGATATGGAGGAAGGTCTTAGGCGACCCCTGTCAGGGTCCTTCGACTGCCAAAGGTGTTGAGACCTACAGTTTGAGAACCACTGCACTAGAGCAAAGTGAGCCTGGAGCAAGTTACTGTTGCGGTGGGAGATGGAGGGGAAGCAAAGGTGAGAGACATAAGTAAAATCAGAGTGTCTAGGAAAAATTAAAGGGAAGATATCCTACAACTTCCAGGAAATCTCCACCAATGGAGCAAAGAAAAAAAAAAAAAAGCCTCTATTATTCTGTGAGCACCAAAACAAACTGGGTTGGGGGTCTCAGACAATTTGCTCATATGATTGCAAATAGAGACAGGAACTCCCAGATTGGAGAGGGCTCCCCTGAGGGCTCCCAGATTGGAGAGGGTGCAGGTTGGGCTGAGGGACCCCCCCCCACTCCCCAGTGCATGAATCTTCATGCATCAGGCCCCTAGTTTGTCAATAAAAAATGGAGTGCTGATATGTGCTGACCCTGAATAATATTTCAAAATATTTGGCTAAGTGAAAGAAGCCAATGCAAATAACCATATATTGTCTGATTATTTTTTATATGAAATGTCCAAAATAGGCAAATCTATAAACACAGTAATTAGAGTAGTGGTTAGTGAGGAATGGAGGTGTTGTGGGGAGGCAATGAATGGAAGGTTTCTGTTAGAGGAGACAAAAGTGTTCTAAAGTTAGTTTGTGGTGATGGTTGCACAACTCTATAAATATACTACAAAACACTGAATGGTATCATTAAAACAGGTAAATTTTATAGTATGTAAATTATCTCAGCAAATATGCTTAAATGATTAAATGAATAAGTAGATTAATAGTAAAAACAATGTTATACATTTAAGATATTTTAAAACAAATATGCTAAATACAATGTTTGCTATATGATCAATGGATATAAAATGCAAACTTTCCCGATTGCTATATTAATTAGAAATCTGCATCCATTCATTCAGCAGGTTTTCTGGAGGCCACTCATAAAAACAGTCAGGATGTATAATCTGTACATCAGTAGCATTCCTTAAATAGCTTATGTTTTCCCAGCCTTGAAACAGGACTTGACTTTTAACCATGGCCCTCTAAATGAAATCCACTGCCACATTATTAGGGAGCTATGTAGATTTTACAAAAATATTTGTGTCAGATCACAGAAAAAGAGAAAAAAGTTTATGCTAAATTTCACATAGAAAATCTTAACAAATATGCCACTTGACATTTCAATCATTTCATGAATTCTTTCTTCAGTCACTCATTTATTTTTAAAATATGTTTTTATTGATTTCAGAGAGGAAGGGAGAGGGAAAGAGATAGAAACATAATGATGAATGAGGATCACTGATCAGCTGCCTCCTGCATGTCCCCTACTTGGGACTGAGCCCACACTTGGGCATGTGCCCTGACCAAGGATCAGACCGGGTCTTCCTGATTCTCAGGTCGACACTCAACCACTGACCAAGCCACACCGTCCAGGCAGCTGTCACTCATTTATCTCAACTTTTCCTCTCTCATCCAAATCCTGCCTTCTTGCTTGTGCAGAATTTATTGGTTATGTTACAGATTTACTCATCTTAAGTACAAGCTGACACATAGTCATGGATATACAGCTTCCAAGTTTATTATGGCTTTCACTCAGAACTGTTGATATTTTGTTGCCTGTACACAAGCAACATTTTCTCTATGTCTAGATTCTTATAATTAAATAAATAAATATTATTAAGATATTTTGAAGTACTGAATTTGTTAATATGAAAAGTTAACATGTACATAGTACATAAATTTTGCAATTTAATTGGACAACCATTTATTGACACAATGTGTCAGACAGAGATCACGGTAGATGCTGGGTATATCCAAATATGAAAAGAAGCTATAGTCTTTGTACTTAAGAAATTCACAATCCAGTCCTTTCACAAACATGACCTAAATTCACATTCTTCCAACTCTGTAAGACAAAGGAGGAAATAATTAGTTCAAGATGATCATGTTGAGTCATGTACATAGTGCCCAGATTTATGCTGTTTCTAATAACATATTTTTATTTGACCAATAAGTCACATTAACTATAAAGCAGTTTGCATACATTATTTTATTTATATTTTATAGAATTCCATTGACAGATTCCAAAAAAACTTGGAATTAGTATACTTTTTTTTTAGGTAGCATTAACCCCTGAATCTCTGAGGATTCTTATTTACATGAAACGGAATGCAATATAACAAGTTTGAGCAGAAAGAAATGTGTAACAGGATAATCAAAATTGTAAGTGGTTTTTTGTTGTGATAGTGAAAGGGCCCGGTCTTGCAGTCTGGGACCCCTTGGGGGATGTCCACCTGCCGGCTTAGCCCACTCCCCACCTAAGCTGGCAGTCAGACATCCCTTTTGCAATCCAGGACCCCTTGCTCCTTACCACCCACATGCTCCCTGCTTCTTACCCCTTGGCTCACTACTCCTTAGTGCTGCTGCAGAGGCAGGAGAGGCTCCTGCCTCACTGCTGCACTTTGTCAGCCATGATCCTGGCTTCTGGCAGAGCAGTGCTCCCCTTGTGGTAGTGCACTGACCACCAGGGGGCAGCTCCTGCATTGAGCATCTGCCGCATGGAGGTCACTGTGCATCATAGCAACCAGTCATTCTGCTGTAACAGTCGCTTAGGCTTTCATTATATAGATAAGAACAAATTTCCCTTTATTAGGAAGTACTTTACCCACCATCAGGAGATTTGATACTAAATTGTATAACCATATAGAAGGTTTGGGGTTATTCATCATTGCTGTAATTAAATCAGGCAAAATTGGTCAGCTTTGATGATGGCCAGCCTGTGTTTTTGCATCTATGCATTATCTCCATTTCTCCTACTGTAGCCACGATGTTAATGAATTAAATAAATTCTAGGAGTAGATGGGGAAAAGGCCGGCTGATATCCATATAATAATTTATTTTGTCAAATTAAATATTCAATGTACCATCAGCAACTGAATGAGTACTCACGTAGGACAAAATTACTCCTAGACTCTGGACTCACTCTAAGGGGAAAACTTTCCAAATTTTTACCAGTTGTCCATTTTACATTCATACCCCTTCCAAGTCTCTGACCATCTTGACAAGCCATTCCTTAGCTTATTTTATTATATTTAAGTATCAGTTATACTTTAAAATATACTTTCAGGAAAAAAAAATATTTCCAGGAAAAAAAAATATTTTCAGCTACAAGAAAGTTTTCTCAACTTTGTTGAAGTTCTGGGCCAAGCTCAAGTGGGGTTGTAACAGCCCAGTAGTCCACATCTAGCAATTTCAGTCATGCCATATAAAGCCATTTGCAAGCTAAGCTTTTTTTTTTCCCTTCACACTAAACTAGGAAACTCCATATGAGGCTAAAGTTGTGATCTGAGGGAGGGTGGGCAATACAATAGGAGTGAGCTGACTGAGAATGTTAACCACCTGCTTCAGAACTTCTACATTCATGGCTATACCCCATCAATCATTTCAGATTCTATGGCATGATTCTGGTCATGTCAGAATTATGGCTTGCTGGATCAGAAGACACCCAGTTCCTGATGGGCAGGTGAGGTTGAATGGACACCTGGTGTTGTTGCATGAAAAAGTAGTTAGTCTCAACCATGATCCATGAATAAACTGAGAGATTAAAAGAATTCTACTGTGATGTGTGTAGTGCAGTTCGTCTATCATTCAAAGACATTTCAAACACCAAAATGGTCAAGTGACAGAGCTGTTTATCCTATAGACTGTGGCTGTAGGGGCAACTAAGAGCACTTTGCTTCCTGCAGATAGCTGCTGTAATTTAGAAGTTTCAGGCAAGTAGAAACTGACACAGGTTATCAACAACAGACCTTATTACTTAAAATGCAAATGATGTACTTAACAAATGAGAAAAAATATTCAATAAGTAAAGTCTGAGATGAATAAGCAATAATGAGCAAAGATAAGTGGTGATGGTAGGAGACTTGATTTGGGGTGTTGAACACAGATTATAATATGCAGATGAAACCTATGTAATTTTATTAACCAATGTCACCCTAATAAATTCAATGGAAAATAAATTGCTGAATGTCTATGCATATATGAATCATCAATATTATCTAATTTGTAAAGTTAAAAATACTAATAATAACATATTTAGCATCAATATATAAGTCAAAAAGAGAAGGGTGAAAGTAGATGATGTGTTCTAAGATCCTAGTTATTTAGGATAAAAAAAATATTTTGATTAACCATTGAATTATTATGTATGTATGGTAAAAGTAGAATGGCAACCACTGAAATAATTTAAATATATGTAACTTCCAAAACATAAAAGGAGGAAATGGAATGTTAAAAGTCAATCTAAATAAAAGTAAAATAAGAAAAAACAAATGATAGAGAAAAAAAGGACAAAAACACACAAAATAAGAATAGAGAAATCAATTCATACATTTCATACATATATATAAATACAATACATGTGAAGGAAATAAAGTACAGATCTCCAGAGGAGAACCTCCATCATGTTTTTAGAGCAAGAAAATACACATTTGGATTCATTGGAGTGGGTTTAAAAGCAACAGTTTTATGTCACCTGCATCATAGCTTAGGGCCAAGGAAGATGTTCTTGGCCTGTGATTTATCCAACGGAGGAAGAGGGAAAGTGTATGAGCGAGCACCTGGCTTCCCCAGTGGTGTGAGATGCTGCCAAAGTGGCTAATCTCTCAAACTATCCAGAGTACTGAATCACAGGATACGAGTGGGGGTTGAGAAGAGGCAGGGCAGGTGGTAGATAGAACTCCTGGAAGACATTAAAGGTATACAACTTCAAATTGCTTCACAGATTCCACCCAGAAGCCTGCCATGAGCCCCTGTGAACACCTCACCCATGGCTTCTCCAATTGGCCCATGGGCATCTCAGCACTCTGCATGCCTCCCCTACACACACAGCCCCACCCTACAGCCAGCTCCTTATGTGTGATCCCCACAGTAACAAGTGTGGCAAATAGCTAGTGAACGTGAACAGAAAGTTAGGTCTGTGGACCAGGGAGGGACAACAAACTTAAGCTTGAGCAACATGTTTGAGAAAACAAGAGGCTATCAATGTTTGGCCTGATGCTTTGCAGCAATCAGAAAAGACATACAAGATTAATAATTGTGCCACAAGAGGGAGCAAGAAGCATGAGGCAAATGTACCTATAGAATCTCTAAAAATCTATATCATCAAAATCTCTAGCAGGACAGAAGAGTAGGTATATCTCTCCACAGGGCAGTTAGTAAAGACTAGAGAAGGTGATTGTTATTCCAAATGTGAAAACAGCAACACAAAATTTCAAGAAACATAAGTAATTTTTTCTTAATCAAGGTAACTGAATACAATCTGTGGTTCACCACATAAAGAACTCCAAGTAGCTTTGGAAGAAAACTCAGTGAGGTACAAAAACCATAGAAAGACAATTCAATGGAGTTGGAAAAACAATACATGAACAAAATGAAAAGTTTAACAAAGAGATGTAAAACTAAACCAAATACAGTGATATAGTCAATAATACTATAATTATGTATGGTGCCAAGGACACCTGGAATGTTGAGGGACCATTTTGTAAGCTATAGGATTGTATAACCACTATGCTATACACTTGAAACTAATACAAAATAAATTGAATGTAAACCATAATTTTAAAAGAACCAAATAGAAATTTTGTAGCTAAAAAGTATAATTAAATAAATGAAAAGTGAAATAGCAAGCATCAACAGAGTACTTCAAGCAGAAATAAGACTCTGTGAGGTCACACATAGAATCTTTGAAATAATCAAGTAAGAGGATAAGGAAATAAAGATAAAAAGGGTGAAGAAAGCTTGCATATCTATTGGTTTCCATTAAAAGGGCCAATTTATAAATTATTGGGAGTTCCAGAAGGAGAAGACAGGAAGGGGGTGAGGGCCATAAAGTTTACTTAAATAAATAATAGCTGAAATTTTTTCAAATATGGGGAGAGATTTGGATATCAAGTTTATGAAGAGAAATGAAAGAAGAGATATTAATAACTGACCACAAAAATATATGGGATTGTAAGAAACTACTATGAGCAATTATTTGACAACAAATCACATAATCTAGAAACAAATAATAAATTGGTAGAAACATACTATTTACCAAGACTGAATAATGAAGAAATAGGAAATCTGAAAAAAAATGAGATTATAAAACTAATCTAAAAAAGGAGATTATAAAACTAATCTAAAATCCCCAACAAAGAAATTCCTGGGATCAGTTTGTTTCACTGATGATTTCTAGTGAATATTTAAAAAAAACTAATGTGAATCCTTCTGAAAATATTCCAAAAAATTTAAGAGAGGGAATACTTTCAAACTCATTTTAGGAGGCCAGTATTACCCTGATATCAAAAACGAACAAGAGCACTACAAGAAAAGAAAACTATTGACCAAAATTCCTGATGAATTGGATGCCAACATTTTCAACAAATTATTAGCAAACCAAATTCAACAACATATTGAAAATATCATGCAACACGATTAACTGAGATTTATTCCTGGCATGCAAGGATGGTTTAACATATGCAAAAACAAATATGATTCACCACATAAATAGAATAACAGATAAAAATCATGTCACCTCACACATGCACATAAACACACACAGCCTACAATTGGAAATTTAAAAACCTATCGAAGGGAAAGATCTAGCAGATATAACTTTATGGGAAATAATAGGAGGTATGAATAATAAAAGTCTATATTTCTGTTTCTATATAACAATGTAAAACTTGTGTTTATATTCATCACATACATAAATTTGACATGTGTGTTCATATTTTACCTAATTGACCATTCTCTAGTTTTAAGATTACTCAACTTTTAAATTTTAGTATCATAATACATGTTTGATCACATTATAATTCTACTGGATTCAATAATAAAAATACTAATTAAAAATCAAATATTTAGCCCTGGATGGTTTGACTCAGTTGGTTGAGTATTGCCATATCCACCAAAAGGTTGATAGTTCTGTTCCCAATCATGGCAAACACAGGTTCCAGGTTTGGTACCTGGGCCGGATATGTGTGGAGACAACCGATTGATGTTTCTCTCTCCAATTGATATTTTTGTCTCTCTTTCTCCCCTCCTCTCTCTCTAAAATCAATTTTAAAATCTTTTAAAAATATCACATATTTGAATTTTAGAAGCACACTTTATTTTTTTAGATAAATATTTTTATTTTTTAAATTTCTTTATTGATTAAGGTATTGCATATGTGTCCTTAACCCCTCTGATGTCTGTGTCCATTTCTTAGGCTTATATGCATGCATGCAAGTCCTTTGGTTGATCTCTCCCTCTTCCCCCCACCCTCCCCTACCTTCCCTCTGAGATTTGATGGTCTAATCGATGCTTCTCTGTCTCTGGATCTGTTTTTGTTCATCAGTTTATGTTTTTCATTATATTCCATAAATGAGAGAGATCATGTGATATTTATCTTTCTCTGACTGAGTTATTTCACTTAGCATAATGCTCTCCAGTTCTATCCATGCTGCTGCAAATGGTAAGAATTCCTTCCTTTATACAGCAGCATCATATTCCAGTTTTCTAATCCATTCATCTGCTGATGGGCACTTAGGCTGTTTCCAAATCTTAGCTATGGTGAATTGTGCTACTACAAACATAGGAGTGCATATATCCTTTCTGATTGGTGTTTCTGGTTTCTTGGGATATATTCCAAGAAGTGGGATCACTGGGTCAAATGGGAGTTTCGTTTTTATTTTTTTGAGGCAACTCCATACTGTTCTCCACAGTGGTTGCACCAGTCTGCATTCCCACCAGCCATGTATGAGGGTTCCTTTTTCTCCACATTCTCGCCAGCACATGTTGTTTGTTGATTTGTTGATGATAGCCATTCTGACAGGTGTGAGATGGTACCATTGTCATTTTGATTTGTATCTCTAGGATAATTAGTGACTTTGAGCATGTTTTCATATGTCTCTTAACCTTCCTATGTCTTCTTTCTAAAAATATCTATTTAGGTCCGTTGCTCATTTTTTTATTGGGTTGTTTATCTTCCTTTTGTTGAGTTGTATGAGTTCCCTGTAAATGTTGGAGATTAAACCCTTGTCGGTGATAACATTGGCAAATAAGTTCTCCCATGCAGTGGGCTTTCTTGTTGTTTTGTTGATGGTTTCTTTTGCTATGCAAAAGCTTTTTATTTTGATGTAGTCCCATTTGTTTATTTTCTCTTTAGTCTCCATTAAATGAACTTTCCAAAAATTCATCTGGAATAAAAGAAGACCCTGAATAGCTGCAGCAGTCATGAGAAAGAAAAACCAAGTAGGTGGGATCTCAATACCAGATATCAAGCTGTATTACAAAGCCACTGTTCTCAAAACAGCCTGGTACTGGCACATGAACAGACATATAGATCAATGGAATAGAATAGAGAATCCAGAAATCAACCCAAACCACTATGCTCAATTAATATTTGACAAAGGAGGCATGAACATACAATGGAGTCAAGACAGTCTCTTCAATAAATGGTGTTGGGAAAATTGTACAGATACATGCAGAAAAATGAAACTAGACCACCAACTTACACCATACACAAAAATAAAGTCAAATGGATAAAGAACTTAAACATTAGAC
>PVJC01025497.1:5886-24843 GCA_004026665.1 Murina feae | reverse complement strand
TAAAGAAGTAAATCATAAAGTGCTAGCATTTACCTTGAATTAAGTAGATTTAGTTTTTGCCACTAGAGAGATTGAGGCCTAAAATAGAAACTGACTTGAGTTATAGAAAATAAAGCTACAATTCAGACATACCTGTTTTTGAACTGTGAAATTTGTACCTGTTACATATATATACATACAGGTAGAAAATATTTGGAAGGATATCCACTAAATTATATCTATTTAAGCCTAAGCAGCCCTGACCGGTTTGGCTCAGTGGATAGAGCGTCAGCCTGCAGACTGAAGGGTCCCAGGTTCGATTCCGGTTAAGGGCATGTTCCTTAGTTGCAGGCACATCCCCAGTGGGAAGTGTGCAGGAGGCAGCTGATGGATGTTTCTCTCTCATCAATGTTTCTAACTCTCTATTCCTCTCTGTAAAAAATTTTTTCCTCTCTGTAAAAAATCAATAAAATATATATTTTTAAAAAGCCTAAGCAACCCTTGCAACCAAAACAACCGAATGGATGACTGAACAGGCTGCATGCAGTGACCAGGCAGGCAGGGAGGTTAGTGAGGGGCGACCAAGCCAGCAAGGGGGGGAGAGCAGTTAGGGGCGATCAGTAGGCAGGCAGGTGAGCAGTTAGGAGCCAGCAGTCCAGGATTGTGAGAGGGATGTTCGACTGCCGGTCAGACATCCCTCAAGGGGTCCTGGATTGGAGAGGGTACAGGCTGGGCTGAGAGGACACCCCCCCCCCCCATGCACAATGTTCGTGCACTGGGCCTCTCTCTCTGAAATCAATTATAATCAATATATATAACTGATTTCAGAGAAAGGGAGAGGCAGATAGAAACATCAACAATGACAGAATCATTGATGGGCTGCCTCCTGCATGCCCTCTGCTGAGGATCCAGCCTACAACTTGGGCATGTGCCCTGACCAGTAATCAGTGACTTTCTGGTTCCTGGGTCGATGCTCAACCACTGAGCCACACCGGCTGGACACCACTAAATTTTAAAATGGTTCCCTTCAGCAGAGTGAGATTAGAGGGAGAGGGAAGACAATTTTTCTTTACACAACTCTATTGTTGGACTTGCTATAACAAGCATGCAAAAATCTGAGTACAATTAGAAAACAAAAATGGTTATAACTATAAAAATATTTGGAAACACAGATAGTATCCATGGTTTTTTAAAAAATATTTTTTATTGATTTTTTACAGAGAGGAAAAGAGAGGGATAGAGAGTTAGAAACATCGATGAGAGAGAAAGATTGATCAGCTGCCTCCTGTACACCCCTGACTGGGGATGTGCCTATAACCAAAGTACATGCCCTTGACTGGAATCGAACCTGGGACCTTTCAGTCCGCAGGCCGACGCTCTATCCACTGAGCCAAACTAGCTAGGGCATATCCATGGTTTAATGATACAAAATCATAATGCAAAATATGTATATCATGCTTATAACTATATTCATTGATCTGCATGTGAGAGAGGATTGGATGGGAGGCCTGCATGGGAATACTCTATCATGAAAATAGTTGTTCAAGTTCATTCATTTTTTCCACAAATGTTTATTGAGCACCTACTATGGGCTAGGCACATGGTCCTGTTCCAAGCATTTGGGAGCCAGCAAGAAATCAAACAACCACATACACATCCCCTAGTGGAATTTACATTCCAGCAGGGAGGGATAGGTAGTTAAGTAGTAAAAACAATGGAAGGCCTCATTGAGAAGGTAACATCTGAAAAAAGATTTGAAAGAAGTCAGGGGGGGAGTTATGCAAGTGTCTAGAAGAACTTTCTAACCAGAGGGATCAGCCAGTACAAAGGCCCTGAGGTGAGTTCAAGGAACAGCAATGAGGCAGTGAGGCTGAGAGAGTTAGCAAGGAGAGAGCAAGTCAGAGGTACGCAGCTAGTTAATTAGCGTTGGGTTCTGTAGACTACTGTATGAACTTTGGCTTTTTATTGCAAGGGAAGTGGGGAGTCACTGTGGGTTTTGACCAGAGAAATTCCAGAATCTCTCTGGCTGCTGTGTGACTAGGCTACTGGGGTCGGGGTTGCAGGAAGGCAGAGAGATCTGGGTTTCAGGTGAGGGATGAAGGAGGCTGAGCAATGCTGAGGTGTAGGACCCTACACATAGTTTTGAAGGTAGAGCCAGGTAGCCTGGGAACTTAAGCTTCTCCCTCCTTCCCGCTTTTTTGTACTTTCCAGTCTTGTGTCAATGCTTAGACATAGATCTGGACAGACACCAGACCTCCAGGTAACCCTCTGATTACCCCCTCGAGGTAACCCTCTGATTACCCCCTCGAGGTAACCCTCTGATTACCCCCTCCAGGTAACCCTCTGATTACCCCCTCCAGGTAACCCTCTGATTACCCCCTCCAGGTAACCCTCTGATTACCCCCTCCAGGTAACCCTCTGATTACCCCCTCCAGGTAACCCTCTGATTACCCCCTCCAGGTAACCCTCTGATTACCCCCTGAAGGACCCACATAGCCAGGTCACCTGACATCTATTATCCAGACCATTGATGTGACCAGACCTCCTGGCGCCTATCCTCTAGACCAGCAGTCCAACTGGTGGTCTGCGGACCACTGGTGGTCTGTGAGGTCGGAAAGGTTGGCGACTGCTGCCTAGAGCACCTGGCACCCATCATCCAGACAGCCTGACATCTGACTGGCAACTGTCCTGGACCACTCCTAGGGCTAAGAATGCAGGGCTGACAATTCTCAAGAATGTACTTTTTACTATAAAAGATCCTAACTTTTCTTTCTTCTTCAGAACACTTCTGGGTTTTTGCCTAGCTGTGTTTCCAGTGTGCAAACTAAGATCCTTGAATAAATCCACCATTTATTTCTTGCCAAAGCCTCCAGGCTCTGAGTTTGTTCAACAGTTTCTAATGACATCTTTCCAAATAAAAAGGTAATTTCAAGACTCCTGACCCAGCGACTATTATATTCCCAGTACTGAAAATATGCAAGTTAGTCACTTCTAGTAATATGGAGAAATGACAGGGACAGAAGATACGCAAGAACATGCTAGAGCCAGGCTCCAGTTTTCAAGTGTGGAGGGAGGTGAGGAGACAGGCTGCAAGTCTGTCCACAGTCCTGACAGGAGTTCACATATCAATAATGGATGACATATGAAGTCCAGAAATTAGCAGTAGCTCCTTTAGGACTCAGAAGTGAGACCAATATACAGGATGAGGCAAAAGTAGGTTTACAGTTGTTTGTATGGAAAATACAATAATAAATAACACAAGAATAAACTATTTCACATACTCAACTGTAAACCTACTTTTGTCCCACCCAGGTGTACTAGAAAAACCTGGCTGGTGTTGCTCACTGGTTAGAGTGCTGACTTGTGCATAAAAGGGTCACAAGTTCTATTTGCAGTCAAGAGTATGTACCTGGGTTGTAGGTTTGATCCCCGTCCCAGCCAGGGTGCATGCAGGAGGCAACTGACGGATGTGTCTCTCTCTCTTTGATGTTTCTCTTTCTCTGTCCCTTCCTCCTTCGCTCCCTCTCTCTAAAAATCAATGGAAAAAGTATCCTCGAGTAAGGATTAACCAAAAACAACAAAAAAACCTAGTTTTTCCACCTATGCACCTCCTTTACTATACAAATACTTCACTTCTGACACCAACTATGTAGGGTGACAATCAATTCTGTGACACCAGCTGGGTGTCCTACAATTTAACTCAATTCTGACACCATCTACTTGGAACATGTAGCATCAGATCCCACAGGGGAAGAGCTCGGTCCCATGAGATTGGCTCCCACTCCTCCGACTTCAGCTGCGAATCCCAAGTAGCAAGTCCCCGTAACTTTTGTACAAATCCCAGTTTCCCATGACGCCCTCCCCCTTAGACTTGATTATCTGCTAATATAGCTCACAAAACTCAGTTTACCAAAGGATGAACAGCCAGAGGAAGACGTAGGGCGAGGTCCGGGAGTCCCGAGCACTGGCGCCTCCTTCCCAGTGGAGCTGGAGGTGCATCACCCTCCTAGGAAGCTGAAGGTTCACGAACTTCGAAGCTCTCCGAGCCTCGTACTACTGGGATATTAATGGAGGCCTCATCACAACAGGCATGCTTGACCGTTGACTCCACTGTCAGCACTTCTCCGTCCTCAGGAGAACGGGGAGGGGCTGAGAAACCCAAGCTTGCATCATGGCTTGGTTTTTCGGTGACCAGGCCTCATCCAGAAGCTCATGACAACAAAAACACTCTCATCGCCCAGAACTCACAGGAGTTTAAGGAGGGTGTCAGGAACAGCAGTTAAGACCAAATATTAAAACAAAAGAGGCTCCTTGTGCTCTTATGACTTAGGAAGTTCCAAGGGTTTAGGGGTTCTGTGCCAAGAACAGGAAGGGTGGATGGGGTGGGTGAAGGCCAAATACACATTCCTTAAAACTGTTGAGGTAAGAAAATTGTCCAAACTTGCAAGAATTTTTTGAGTTTATTTGAGCCAAACTGACGACAATTGCAGGGAAGCAAAATCTCAACAGATTGAGAAAGGATCCCGAAAATGGCAGTTTTATCACTTATTTTATACATCAGAACCAAAGGGGAAGACATGTCATGGGTGTTACATGTAACTCACTGGTGGTGGATTAGGGAGGTGGGAGAAAGCAAAGTGGGGAAATCTCTGGGATTGGATAAAAAGTAAAAGGAATAGACATATCCTTCTTTTACAAAGATAGGTATAAGACCGTTAACAGTTAACACTCAACATGGTAAGAATGAGGGGACTGCTGGACCCATGTGGCTCAGTTGTTGAGCGTTGACCTATGAACTAGGAGGTTAGGGTTGATTCCCCGTCAGGGCAAGTGCCGGGTTGTGGGCTCGATCCCCAGTGTGGGGCGTGCAGGAGGCAGCCAACCAATATTCTCTCTCATCATTGATGTTTCTATCTCTTTCTCCCTCTTTCTTCCTTCCTGAAATCAATATATATATATTACATATTTTTTTTTGTAAAGGGAGGCATT
The DNA here is from genome assembly GCA_004026665.1 of Murina feae. Classification (NCBI taxonomy): domain Eukaryota; kingdom Metazoa; phylum Chordata; class Mammalia; order Chiroptera; family Vespertilionidae; genus Murina; species Murina feae. Next base: position 19,875 of record PVJC01025497.1, on the reverse strand, counting down.
TGTGGCCCTGGCTCAGGCTTTGAGGGGCAGGGAAAGGAAATTACTTTGATATTCCAAAGGTATGTTATCAGAGATAAACAAACACCCAGACAGGCTCAGGGGAAAACACCAGGCTACAACATGACTACTCGCCACAACTGCTTTTAGTTAGAAAGTCTTAATTTCTGACCATCCTACATGGTTACCGTATTTCCTAGCGTATAAGACGACTTTTTAACCCAGGAAAATCTCGAAAATTGGGGGTCAAATCGGTGTCGTCTTATACGCCGAGTGTCGTCTTACAGGGTGGGTGCTGAAACTTCCGAGCAGGACTGGAAAATCTGCGGTCGCTGCATACGGTGGGGGGAGTTCAAAAACAGCCGCACTCCACTCATTTCAATGGAGCCGGATGGAGACCGCAAGTGTCTCCGGTCGGTTCCTTTTTGTGCCGCATACGGTCTCCGTCTGGACTTTTTAACCCAGGAAAATCTTCTCAAAAGTTGGGGGTCGCCTTATATGCCGGAAAATACCGTACTTTAGGTCTGAGTTTGCAGGCCTCCCCCGAAGTTGTCAGGTTTAGTATGTGGCCCCTTTTTCATTCACAAATCCATCACATCGCAGAAGGTATGCCAAAAGGGTGCTCTAGGTCCCAGTTTTCAAAAAGGGTAAAAAACAAAAACAAAGCAGCAGCAGCAGCCTGCCTATCCATAGAATCTGCCTATCTGGCAAGATTCTAGAACACGTCATTAAATGGATGACATAATGAACTCCAAAATTTAGCAGTAACTCCCCGTGGAGAGTCAAGTGTCAAGTCAGCTCAACATATTTAGAGAGAATGCAACGAGGGCGGTTTTGGGACGTGTAAGTCTAATTGTTAGGGGCAGAGACAGAACAGTGGGAACCAGCTGTAACTACAAGAAGCCTTCATCCTGCTCTGTTAACCGCGACTGTCTTGTTCTGATTAGAAAAAGCACATTCCAACCCGGCTGGGCGTTGTACACCCTGGCACAAGGGAGCTAACATCGGAATGCAACCCACCCCACCGTTCCCCGAGCTGCCTATCGTTATGGGATATTTACCAACCCGCTGAGACCATTCAGTCCCGGGGGTATGATGGTTCAGGCCAGCCCAGCCCCACCGCCTGCAGCCATACACCTCGCCTACCTCCCCAGGCCTGTAATCCTTGCTTTCACCTCGTCTCTGCATTCCTACCAACAGAAGCAGCTGGCTGAAGGGGAGGGGAGGGCAGATTGGGTGGACGACCTGCTGCTCCCCCTGCTGCGGGCGCTATTGGAATAAACGCTCATAAATAACTGGCTCAAGCAGGGACAGGCGGCCCGGGCCCCTTGGCTGCCCGGTTACAGGATGTTCGACCGGGGGGGGGGGGGGGGGGGGGGGGGGGGGGGGGGGGGGGGGGGGGGGGGGGGGGGGGGGGGGGGGTCGAGAGGTTTCTTGGAGGAGACACGTCCCAGGGGACATGCAACAGGGGCCCCGCTGGCTAGTGTTGCAGACGTGGTCAGCCCCCCGGGCCTGAGACTCGCGTCCGGCCCGCGGGGCCCTCCAGGCGCGTCGCCGCCCGCACGTCTCCCCGCAGCTCGCGCAGTGCGCGCGGGGAGCAGGGGCTCGGAGTCCTCTCACCCTTTTCCTTCTCTCTTCATCCTGGAGGAAGGCCCGCGAGGCGCAGCGAGAGAGCAAGCGATGAACAGAAGGTAACTTTCCCCTGGCGCGGCCACCACGTTCCCCGCACAAACACGGCCAACACGGGCTTTCCTTAGTAACTCCCGGACCGCTCTCCGCCCGGAGCCCGCCATCTGGGGGAGGAGCGGCCGGAGCCGCCTCCACAATCCAGGTCCGGCGCGGGGTCGCTGGGCCACGTTAGGTCGGGGACAGGGACTCGGAGGCAGCGCGCAAGCCCCGCCCCCGCCCCCGCCCCGCCCCCATCCCGCCGAGCACCAACACTCGCGATAGGCTGAGGCTCGTGACGCATGCGCCCTTCTGCCCGCGCCGCTGGACCGGAAGCCTGGGCCGGCTCTCGCCACACTCTCTGCTCCGCCCCTTCTGGCGCGGCAGCGCCTGAGCCCCCAGGTCTGTGCCCACCCAGCCCCGCCGCGTCCACACCTGGTCTTCAGTCCTGTGAACAGTGACTGCAGAACCGCCCCAAGCCCTGCAGGCCCACATCTCCTGCTCCCGTGTTGGCGGTGGTGACGGGCAGGGCTTGTGGGGTAGATAAGGCGGGAAGAGGGGAGGTGGCGGTTGCCTGGGGCTCACTTCCGGAGGGCGGGCGGAAGTGGCTGCGGGGGATGGGGAGGGGCGGGGAGGATCGCGAGGGGAGGGCCGGGCCGCCGAGGGTCGAGGGGGTGGGGCCTAGGCCGGCCTTGGGGACCCGGAATGGGGCCTGTTGTCGGACCCCGGGCCGGACGCGGCTTCCGGCCAGGACGGGGCGGGCGGGATCGAGGTAATGACCCCGCGCGGAGAGGACGAGGCTCGCCCCGGCGGGGGCGGGGGCGGGGGCGGGGTGGGGGTCGGTGTTGGGAGGGTCGCCGACACCCCCTCTCCGTTGAGCCCGGAGCCCGGCGTTTGGGAGACGAGGAGTGGGAGGAGTTAAGTTCTTGGCGGCGGGGCCTGGGTGGGGGTCATGTGGCCGTCACGCCCCTACAGGAAGGAAATGGGAGTGTGTGTTTGTGTGTTTAGGAATAAACTCAGAGGGGAGGGGCGGCCGGGTGGGCTCCGGGTCCGAGGAACTGGAACTCTGTGGGGCTGCTGCAGGCCGGGCGGGCCTCGCACCCGCCTGGGAGTGGCCCGGGAAGGAGTGGGACAGCGACGGGGAGTTACATCCCCGGCACAGTTTTGGAAGCAGAGGGGGAGGGAAAGGTGCCAAGAGGCATGCATGTCAGGTCCAAAGGGATGCACTTGGGTGGAGGAGAGCGGCGATGAGAGCGCCGACGCCTCGGGGAGCTTGGAGGTGCAGGGCGATTAGTGGTGCAGCGCCAGCCAGACAGGACAGGAGGGGCAGGCCCTTGCCCACGTTCCTTGGAAGACAGTCTCCACACTCCCGTCAGAGCTTTTGGCTGCTTTTCTGTTGTGAGAGTAGGTGCAACCCTTCCCTTACCCTGCGCCATTCTGATGGGGTGCCAGTGGGGCCGTATGTGTGAGTGGAGAAGGTACGTGTGTATCTTGGGTGTGTAAGGCTGGGCTGTTCACGGTAGCGTGTCATCAAGGGCTCTGATTTAGGTAGGCAGGCTTGGGAATCCATTTGGGAGTAGAATAGATTGGAAAGTGCCGTAATGCTTAAATATTCTGCAGGGTAACCGGAGGCAGCCGCCTGGGCCATGCCGGTTCTAAGGCCTGTTTCTTCTCACGAGCCCCAGCGGAGGACAGATGGGCCAGTCTTCGCAGTGGATGCCTTCCCCTCCCTGAGCAGGAGATGGGATAGTACCTGGGACCTGCCTGTCGCCAGAGTCGGGGCCTGACAAGCCAGCTGAATGAAGGGCTACACCAGCCGCCTGGGAGGGACACTGAAGCCTGCCGTGGGGGGGGGGAGGGGTCTGGACCTGCCCCTTCCCCCCCAGACTCCTCCCCCTCAGGGTGCACTCAGCCATGGACTTTGGACTCGGACCGCAGGAGAGAAGCTGCACTTTGTTTGGTGCCTCTGGTTTGGGATTCTCGGTTTTGGAAATGGAGTGCTGGATGGGGTGTGAGGATCTCCCGGGGAGCCGCTGAGAGGCGAGAAGAAAGGTAAGCTTCCCGTCTCGTCTCGTTTTCCACGTGTGTGTCTGGCTGCTGCTTTGCAGAAAGTGTGGAGTGGGGCAGGTGTGGGGATGCTGCCGGCCGTTCAGGAAGTGCCCTGCTGGGTAACGGGAGGCTTCGCCTCTCCCTCACTCCCAGCCCCTCCTCCCGGAGGAAGGAGCACCGTGGAAGGGGTTGTCAGCAACAGCAATTACGAGGTTAGGCCGAGGAGAACATGGAAAGAATCAGCCCTCTGAAGGGAGGTTGGCTTGGAGTGCCTGTAAGGACCTTTCCAACACTCAGAGAGTAGGATTCCAAGTCAGTTGGGGCCAAACTGCGAGGCTGGTGTGGATTGCCCAGGCAGAGGCAGGCGGTTACGTTTGGAGGAGCTGAGGAGAACTGCGTTGAGAGGGGGTTGGAGATGCCTTAGGAGTCCCTGATATCCCTAAATTGCCCCTCCTCCTTCCCCTACAAGGACGTTTAGGCTATGAAACCCCATGGAAAGAGCAGAGAAACAGACAGGACTGGGCGTCCGTAGGATCTGTGTTCTAGTTTCTGCTCTTACTGTGCAGCCCTAGATACGTATGTTGGTTCATCTCTGCCATGCTCTCTTCACCTGCAGCACGGGAACAACTAGCTTTCCAAGCCCCTCATAGGTTGTTACAAGGAGCAAAGGAAATGATAGGTTTTGACAAGTGTCCAGGGCCATGTACACATAACACAGTGATCTGACATCGTTTGCTATGCTTGTGTAACTGTTACATAGAGAAACGCTCTGTTCTTTTATTGAATTAGTGCACTGGCAAAGCCTTAATGGCCTCAATTAAAAGCCTACCCTGCATATGTCTCATCTTGTTGTTATTAAATACCTGGGGTCATCAAGGTGTGGAAAGGTATAAGAAGCTCAGATGGAGGGACTCTAGCCCTCAGGGTTCTCCGTGAGTGTGCAAGGTGCCTCTTGGAGAGCGGGGAGGAAAGTTCCATCCCAAGGCCTCTAGGGCCACGCGCCTGCTTAGGAGATGGGGCTCCATTTCTAGGGGTGAGCACTGGGCCTTTCCTACCTAATCTCTCTCCTGCCCTTGGAGATAACAGTGTTTTCCTGACTGCCATCTCTTAGCCCTTATATTTTCGCAGGCTCTGTACCCGCCTAAAGAAGACCTGTTCAGAGTCACCTTCTCACCTCTTGCCTGTTCCTTCTTGGAACTCCCGTTTACTGGGCCAAGATGCTTTTCTCGTGACAGCAAAGGAGAAAGCATTGGGAGAAAGGAGAGGTATCGGGAATGTTGATAGAGGGGCATGGTGGCCTGGGGGAGGGGCAGGAAGCTTGGCTTCCAGCATCCCTCTCCCAGAGACCCCCTCCCTCTAGCTGTGTAAACATCTGGGCCTCACATTTCGTGGGGGCTGGCACGATAACATGGTCATTTGCAAGCTGAAAATCCTGTACTTATGATTCAGTTTCTTTTTACCCCTCTTCCCTTCCTTGCCTTAGGAGTCCCTGATATCCCTAATGGCCCCAGGCGGGGCAGGCCGGTCTGGGTGGAGCCACTGGTCCTGAGCTGTTCCTCCTTCTGTGGTCTGACGCTTGGGGGAGTTCTCTTTGAGGCCAGGTTTCTACTATAGAAGAACCAGATTTCAGGAAGGGATGTCACCTCTCCCAGCTTCGCCCAGCAAATTCCTGGTGTCAGTTACTGCTTAGAACTGGGGTCACAACAATCCCCCGGGTAGACACGGTTCCCAGGATGCCTCTGTGGCCTTCCTCCTCCCTGGGAGGCCTGTGAGTACTTGGGCACACAGGAAGTACCATGGAGTTGTGCTGTATTTACGTAGTGCTTATATTATATGAGTGTCCAGGCTGTTGCGTTGTGTCAGTTCTTGTCACCACATTGTTGTGAGGAGGAAAGAGAGGGATTATTTCCCTAGTTGGATATGTGAGGGGAAGCTACAGAAGCTCTGAGCAGAAAGGCTCGCCGGCGTGTGGAATGGCAGGCCTGTGGTTGCCTGCCCAATGCCGTTCTGCCTCTATAGCGTCGGACCTGCCAAGGGCCATCTGGATTGTGCTGTGAATCCCCAGGGAGGGGAACTCGGTCATATAGGCTCTCTGGTAAGACATTTTTTCTTTGGAGTGAGCCAGATTCCTCTCCCCTATCATTTCCATAGAAAGCACTAGTCCTGCCCTCGGCCTGACCCGTCCACAAGACAGTCCCCTCAGGACAGCCATCGGTGTCTCACATAGGTGCCAGGAAGGTTGCTTAGGCCAATTAGCCAGGACCAGTGACAGATTTGACCAAATGTGAGTGTGTTTTAACTGAACTTATTTATATCCTTTTTTCCAGAAGGAATTGTAGGCGACTAATGAAAAGTTCCACTTCACACACAATGCTCAGTAACGATTGTGTTCATCTTTTTCTCCTTTCTTTGATCTTGAGAAGCTGAGTCTCTGGGTCTCCATGGGGAGTGGGGAGTGTTGGGAGGAAGAGAGGGGGGAAATAGAAATAACACTGATTTAAAACATGTCTTTTACTTCTGATGGTTTCAAGCCAAGATCTGTCTGAAGTTCAGAGCATGAATTCTTTCCAAATTGTAAAGTAAATTCAGGTTATCTTGGGCATAATTTGTGGAGAGCAGTTTCCTGGAATAATTTTCACCTCCTTCACCTTATCCCTCTGGTCATCTTTTGGAAGTGGTAGGGGTGAACAGGTTACAGTATTGCCCCTTCTGTACTCTCTTATCCTATTCCTTCCATTTTCACACAGTCAGTTCTGAGTTTCATCCCTGGAATCAAGCTCCTGGTTTCTTCTGTCCTTATTCCCCCAAGATCCCTCCCCATGACACCTCCATCAGCTCATCCCAGTCTTCTAACGGCCTTTTCTGTCTGGGACAGTCCTCTTAGAGTTGGCTGGTTTCTACTCAGGTCCTCCTGTGAGCCTTGCATTTGAAACAAGACAGTAGTGATGAGGTATGAATGTTGGTGCAGACAGTCCTCCATCTTATTCCCCATTGAACTGCCTTACGTGGAAGAGAATTATTGTTAGTGGTGGGAATCTGACATCTCATGGGGTGGTTGGTCTCCCCACCTTTCAGCATCCCACTATGTCCTTTGTCCTGAAGAGTGGTTTTAGCTGCTCATATTTTGGATCTACAAACGATTGTTTCCCAACCTTCTACACTTTTAGGAAACTGTTGCTTTCCCTCTTGCTCTGACATGGAGTGTGAGTGTGTAGACCTCCCATATCCCTTACAGGAGGAAAAGCTTCGAGAGGGCAGAGGTGCAGACGCTGGCCACTGACTGGCACATGAGCATGGGCTCACCTCTCCTGCCATCGTCCTTATAGTCTGCTGAGCTGCAGGCCTGGGGCACACACAGTCCAGCCTCACAGATGTGTCAGCTCTTCTCACTCTGCTCATTCAGGGCTGAGCTCCAACTTCTACCAAGATTTCCCTGCTGCCCACTCTGCGCCTGTCATGCTGGACACACAGACATCTCGGAGAGCACTTGTGCGAAAGGGTGCATGAGGACTCCAGCTCTGGAGGCAGGGGTGCCTGAGTCTAAAACTCAGCCAGGTCCCCTCTCGGTCTTATGACCCTCATCATTTGGCACTTTCACCCTGAGCCTCACATTCCTTACCTGTGGGACAGGATGATAATGCAGAGCTGCTAGGAGGGTTAGAGAAGCTGAGGGAGGGGTCTGGCCTGTGCAGGGAGGCCTCTGTGTACTTTTGTTTCAGCACCTCTAGTCCATGTAGGAGCCTTTAGGGCTTGCCCTGCCTTTTGCTTCTTTGGAACCTGCAAAATTCACATTTCATGTAGAAACGAGTTAGCCAGCTAAGTCAGTGAGTAACCACCACCACAGGTCAGCCTGCGCTGCCCTGCACCCACATGGGAGGTGAGGTGCCAGTGCGGTGTGTCCTGAGCACATGTTAGGGCTGGCCCTGGACTGGCCCTTCTCGGGAAAGTCTACAGAGCAGTCAGCCCTCGGCTCCCCACCCTCACGTCCCAGGTCGGATACCGGCCTGGAGGCTTTTCTGCATTCTGCCCCCACCCCCTTCCACGGGGTTCTCCACACCCTGTGATTGAGTCCTTTCCTCCCTAGGACTCTGCTTTCACTCAGACTAGCAGCTCTCCTTCCCCACCCCAACCCCCACTGAGAAAAGAAAGAAAGAAACCACAGCTGGTCCTCTCCTGCTTTGGGCAACAGGTGTGCCCCACCTCCACCCCTTCCCCTTGGGCGCCCTGGTTCCTCTCCTCGCATTGTGCTAGGGCCCCTCCGTTGTTCCTCCCTCCTTCCCGGAAGCTAGCCTTTGCGGGGTTCGGGAGAGCTGGCCCCCAGACTATTGGCCTAGAGTTTGGCAAACGCACTACCCAGGGCGGCCCCGCCTCTCAGGAGGGCTCTGCTCCCCCATCCGGGGCTGGGGAGGGGGGGAGGCGGGAGAAGTCGGGCCGGGAGGGGCGAGGGTGTCGCTGGGGTCGGGCATCGACCGGTGCAGCTGCAGCTGGGAGCAGGAAAGGGCCCCGCGGTCACAGCGCCTCCCGAAATTGGGGCCCCGGGGAAACGCGCTGTCAGGCGAGAAGGCGGGCGGGGAAGGAGCGCGGCCCCGCCCCCGGGGAAGGGCCACGTTGCCCGTCGGCGGCCCGGGCAGGCGGAAGGCGCCGGGCGCCAGGCTCGCTCCCCGCAGCCGAGGCGGGCGAGCGAGAACCGGGAAGTTGGGAGGACCTGGTGAGTGGGGGCCGCGAAGCCGGCGGTCGGCAGCTCGGAGCTTGTCCCGGGGGGTGACGGAGTCCGACCACGGGCGGCCCCGCGGGAGTGGAGCGGGCGCCTCTGGGCTCCGGTCCCGGCTGGAGCCGCTGCCCCTTTCCGAGCCCATCGTGGCCGGGACAGCTCCGGGGCTCGGGAGCCCGCCGGGCCGGGCCGCCGCCCCTCCCGAGCTGGAAGTCGCGCTGTGGCTCCGCCTTGGGAGTGCGGGCCTCCAGCTGCTGGTCGGAGGCGGTTGTGCAACTCGGTCGCAGGGCGTCGTGGGTGCGGGCCGGAGAGGTGGGGTCGCCGGGGAGGGTTTGGGGAGCCAGAATGCGAGGTGGCCTTTCCCCAAACCCACCCCAGCGTCCTGTCCACAAGTTACAGGGGTTCTTCTCAGCCGCAAGGAAGACTTAACTTAATGTGAAAATATGTAAATTGGCAAGAAAACTTTTTTCCTGTTTGCTGCTGGGTGTGGAGTGGGGGTTCCCTGGACGTGCAAGGTCCCATCTTGTAAACTGTGGGGCCGCAGGGACCGTGCAGGCTGGTTTGCATCTCCACAGAACCGTGAGGCGGGGGCGAGGCGCCACTGGGTTAACCCTTGCTCCTGTGTGTGTTTAATTAGTCTTTGCTTTAGAACGGCCATGTTCAACCTTTTCCATCTCGTGGCACATAAACTAATTACCAAACGTTTTTATGATCTGACAAAAAGCCTAGGTATAATTTTGGTTCATTCACACCAGATGGCTATTGTGTTGGCTGTTGTCCTTTTTGTATTTGACAACCTAAGGAAAAGAGGTTAGTGCCTCTGACTACATAGTGAGGTATGGCATGTGTAGGAAAACTCTTGCAGCGCACTCCAGAATATGTAGCCTTTTCTCTTAGATGTCATCTCCTCCAGAACCTGCCTCCCAGGGTGAATCACTGCTGCCTGACCCCATTCCTGGAGACCACTGAGCCCTGGGTCCCCACTTCTGTGTCCTTTTTCTCATAGTTAGAATGCATTGTAGTGTGTCTCACCTCTGGCATATGTGACAGGTTAAACTCATTTTCTCTTCATCATCAGAGATCAGGGACTTTGATGAGCCAGATCAACCCTCTCTCTCTCCACATGAGAGAACCAAGTCACAAGGGGTCAAGTGACTTGTCTGGGGTCACCTGTTTGCTGGTGCTGGATTGCCTGAATCCCAGGTCTTCATGCTTTTGTTGGGCTAGCACATACTTCCCCCTTGCCTTTTCTTTTCCAGGATATAACCTGCACCCTTTCTGTCCTAGGTCTTATTTTCTAAGCCCTTGAATTATTTAGTGTATCTTCTCTGACTCCCTTTCAGTTCTTCCATCCTTCTGAAATTATGGAGCCTGGTATGTGATACAGGAGTCTACTGGAGGTCTAATAATGAACAAGAAAGTAATTCAGTTAGGTTTTCATTATCTGTGCCATGTTCTCTTGTTTTTTAAAAAAGGTATTTTTTATTGATTTCAGAGAGGAAAGGAGAGGGAGAGGGAGATAGGAACATCAGTGATGAGAGAATCATTGAGCGGCTGCCTCCTGCATGTCCCCTACTGAGGATCGAGCCCACAACCCAGACGTGTGCCCTTGACTGGAATTGAACCGAGGACCCTTCAGTCCACAGGCTGATGCTCTGTCCACTGAGCAAAACCGTCTTAGGGCTAGGTAGTGCTTTTTAAACAAGGCAGAAATAGAAGTCAATATTCCTTCAACTCCTCTACTTTTAAAAAACTAAATATGACTTCTCCATTATTGCTTACAATGGGAAGTTGACTATCTGTGTTTCTCTTGCTATTTAAGAAACATTTTTACCAGAAAGAGGGAACTGGCTAGAGAATGCCATGGAATTAGAGTGTTAGGAGGGGATCTCACAGCTCCCAGGCAGCCCTTCAGGTGAAGAAAGGGAGACCCATAGGGGATGATGGGGCTTGCCCAGTGCCTCCTGGATTTTGGCTGAGGGTTTTTTGTATGAAAAAGACTCCCACTGTGGTTCAGGTGTCTTTGTACTTGGTGGTGTGGACCAGCTGTATGTCACTTCCCTAAAGAAACTCTAGCAAGTCAAAAACAGTTTTGAGTCTGTGCCTTGCAGACAATTGTCATTAATAACAGAACAGAGACTCAAGTCTGTGTTATGGACTGTTGATCTATTTTAGAAAGGAAGGTGTGACAAATTGTATTTTCCCCAAATGGCATACCCATAAATATCCCAGTCCACATGTTACAAGTAGACATTGTCCTCCTGCCACCGGGTGGTGGGGTTTGTGGTTCTCCCCTTTGAATGTGGGCAGGGACTGTGATTCTCCTGACCTGTGAGTAAGGCAGACATACTTAGCTTGCTGTCTTTTTTGGGACTCCCACCTTGGGAACTCAGGCATCATGTTCAGAGGAAGCCTAGGCCACATGGAGAGGCCCCTGGAGGGTTCCAGCTAGTGCTCCAGCTAGTGTCTTAGCCAGCACCAACATCAACGTGCAGACATGTGAGAGTAAGCGTTTAGGGGAGCACATCCCCAGCTTTTGAGTTTTCCAGCTGAGGTCTCAGACATTGTGGAACAGAGGCAGGTCATCCCCTCTATGTCCCACTGTCCAAATTCCTGACCTGTGGACACTGTGAGAGGGAATACATGATTGCTCTTGTTTTAAGCCAGTAAATGTTTCCATTCAGCAGTAGATTCTAATAAGGAAGAGGATGTGAGTAGATGCAGGCCTTCAGCGTTTGGACGTGGGGCCTGAACACAGAGGTAGGAAGAATTCTTGCCCTCCTTGTCCAGGCTACATAAGTTCTGTTTCACTCATTGTTTCAGGTACTTATTGCCTCATAAAGAATCACCCCAAAACTTAGTGACTTAACACAACAGAATCATTTTATTCCTACCTCAGCTATGTGGTTCTTGCTCCTGGTCTTTTGTGAAGTTGCAAAAGGTGGGCTGAGCTAGGATGGGCTAAGCTAGGATGGGCTAAGCTAGGATGGGCTGAGCCCAATCAGATGGGCTGAGCTAGGATCATCCGAAAGGCTTCCTCATGTCTAGTCAGCTGGAATGCCTAAAGGTGTCCTGTCCATGTGGCCTGGACTTGCTCTTGCATTGGTGGCTGAGGGGTCCACGAGCAAGCATCTCAGGAGCACCAGGTGGAAACTGTTGCCTTTCATGACTAGTTCCACAAGTTACATGTCAAAGGGAGGGAACATAGGCCCTCCTCTCCCACTGCTGGACGGAGGACTGTCCTCACTGTGACATGGGACTTGTCATAGTCATCTTTGGAAAATGTAATCCTTTACTCATGCTGCCGGTTTGGTCTTGTTGCTCCTTGGTTTAGTTAATAATGCTGGCAGTCCTCCTTCCCACTACTTGTACTTTATACGTGTGCCAAGCTGTGATAGGCTTAGAGGTCATAGAGCCTTTTTCCTGCGGAGTCAGGGAGGGCATGGCCACAGGTTCTATGATAGTGTGGAGGACAAAGACAGAGTAGAGAGAGTGTGGTGGGAGTATAGTCGTGGGAAGACTTGGCTCTGCCAGGAATGTTACAGAAGGACTTACCTGAACTGGGCTGTAAAAGATGCGTGAGTGCTTGCAAGTGGGGCAGTGGATAATACTTCAGGATAAGGAACCAGCCAGAGCAAAGAACAGCAGCGCACAAGTACACTTCTGGGGAAAATAAGTAACCTGCTGAAGCCAGAGGATGGGGTTCGTGGGGTAGTGGTTGGAGGTGAGTTTGAAAAGGGGTGTTTGAGTCAGTTTGTTCTGAAGGCTGTGTGTCATAATATTAAGTTTGAGTTTTATTCTGCAAGCAGTGATAGCCTCATCGTTTCTGTTGTTGTCAATCCTCATCTGAGGATATTTTTAATTGATTTTTAGAGAGAGGAAGGGAGGGATAGAGACAGAGAGAGAGAAACATAGATGTGAGAGAGACATATTAATTGGTTGCCTCCCACACGAGCCCCCACCAGGGTCAGGGTTTGAGCCTGCAGCTGAGGTACATGCTCTTGTTGGGAATCGAACCTGGGGCCCTTTGGTTCAAGGGCCAATGCTCTATCCACTGAGACGAAGCGGCTAGTACAGCCTTGTGATTTTCGAGATAGGTTAGTGTTGTGACCAGGCATGCACTTTAAGAAGGATGTTTGTCCTTTGTAGGATTTTGCTTAGAGGGAAGCAAGGTTAGTGATAGGCCAGCTGAGAGGCCTCATCATTAATTCAGGTTTAAAATAATATTTTATGCCCTAGCCAGTTTGGCTCAGTGGCTAGAGCATTGGCCCACAGACTGAAGGGTCCCAGGTTTGATTCTGGTCAAGGGCATGTACCATGGTTGCAGGCTTGATCCCTGGTCCAGGTCAGGGGATATGCGGGAGGCAACCAGTCAATGTGTCTCTCTCACATCGATGTTTCTCTTTCTGTCTCTCCTCTTCCTTTCCACTCTAAAAATCAATGGAAAAAATATCCTCGAGTGAGGGTTAACAACAACAAAAAATAATCTTATCTAATAAAAGCATAATATTGAAATTGACCGTTTCTTCGGGACGCATAAGCCATGCCCACCAGCCAATCAGAGCGGCTGTATGCAAATTAACCCAGCCAAGATGGAGGCCGATACTCACGGAGCTGAGTAAACAGGCAGCTTCCGTTGCAGCAGGAGTAAAAGTGTTTGCCGGCCGCTGGGTTTCCCCCGCCTCTAGGCAACAACATATTTGCAACATTGTCTCAATTATAGAAGCCCCAGAGAGCTGAAGCAGACAGGAGGCTTTGTTACCTGCCTAGGCTCAGCTTAAAGGAACAGTATATCAATTATAGAAGATAAACAAATCCCAGAAACGTGCTTCCAGCCAGCCTTGCTGGGACATTGGGTCAATGGGAGCTATGGGCAGCCTGAAAGCTTGAAAACGCCCCTCAGCTCATCACCCAGGCTGGCCACACCCCAATGGGGTGAGGGACCCCACTGGGGGGCTTGGCCAGCCTGCAGACAGCCATCAGCCCCGCACCCAGGCTGGCCAGGTACCCCAGTAGGGACCCAAAACCTGAAGGGACTGTGGGCAGCCTGAAAGCCTGAAAACGGCCCTCAGCCCCTCACCCACGCTGGCCACACCCCAGTGGGGTCAGGGTCCCCACTGGGGGTCTTGGCCAGCCTGCAAACAGTCATCAGCCCCTCACCCAGGCTGGCCAGGCACGCCAGCAGGTGGACATCTCCAGAGGGATCCCAGACTGCAAGAGGGCACAGGCCGGGCTAAGGGACCTCCCTAGTGCACAAGTTTTTGTGCACCGGGCCCCTAGTATCTATATATATAAAGAGGCAGGGCCGTCACATCCGAAACAACCAAATGGACGATTGAACAGGCTGAGTGGGGTGACAGGGCTGCCAGGGGGGTTAGTTAGGGACAACCAAATGACTGAACACCAGGCTGTGTAGGGTGACCAGGCTGGCAGGGGGTTTAGTGAGGAATGACCAAATGACTGAGCACCAGGCTGCGTGGGGCAACCAGGCCAGTAGTGGGGGTTAGTGAGGGACAACCAAACAATTGAACAGCAGGCTGCGTGGGGTGACCAGGACGGCGGGGGGG
>PVJC01025496.1:10180-24813 GCA_004026665.1 Murina feae | reverse complement strand
AAAGGAAGTGAATGAAGGGGCAGGTATGTTGTATAGTCCTCTAACAGTTACTTCTTACATATGCTGATTAAATGAAAGATCATATTTATTTTTTTCTATGCTTTAAAATTTGTTACTGAATTCATTAGGATGGTGTTGATTAATAAAGTTATATGGGTTTCAGGTGTACAATTCTATAATACATCATCTATATATTGTATTGTGTGTTCACCACCCCAAGTGAGGTCTCATTCCATCACCATTTTCTCCTCTTTACTCTCTTCTACTCCCCAGACCTCCCTTTCCCTCCGGTAATCACCGTACTGATGCCTGTGTCTATGAGGTTTTTTTAACTTAAATTAATCCCTTCACTTTTTTCACCCCTCCCATGAAAGGTCAAATTTAGATATAATATTTTATACCCCGGTTTTGAATTTGAAGTTAAGCAGACTCTCAGTTATTATAATATTTGATATTATCATTCAGTGGGTTAAGAAAATTTAGTTGAAAGGGTGACTCAACTCTATTATTTTGTCTTGAAACCAAATTGAAGCATAATTCTGAATTTCAACCTTTGTGTTTTTGTTTCTTGCTATTCTTTCTTAGTTTGAGTCTAAGTCCAAGAAGATAACTGTGGAAGAAAAAACCCCATGCTTTTCTTGTTTTCTTATGTTCGAAGAGGAAAAGTAGATCATAACACAGTACGCTATTCCATCCTGTCACGCTGGATAGAACATGACATGACATATATTTACAAAAGCGCTCTCCTCTAGAGCCAGATGACTGCTGTCAGTTTGAAAGCAAACCATCTGCTTATTGTTTAAATTCCCGGATAACTTACCAACCCACATCTGTAAACAGAAGTAACATTCTTTATAGCCTTAAAACTGCTGCTAAGGTCTGTTGTCATCATATACAATGCATATTTGCTATGTACTGAAGGAAAACAGATTTTGACATGTATGATGTCTAAAAAGATCAAGTTGATTTCATTAACATGAAAGGCTAGTGAATTTTACCTTCCGCTTTTACAGTTGCTATAACAAATAAAGTTTGGGACATATTTGTTCACGCCTTGGTAAAGCACATATCCCAAAACTCAATCAATAAGTGCTCAATTGATGTATTCCAAACATTGTTTCTCAGATGTTAGGTGCCAGGGGTATAATGGTGAGTGGAATACAACCTACAGCCTAGTGAGAATTTTAGGAGAATAAGAAATTACTACAGTAGAATATTGTAATAAGTATAATGCTATAAGTATCAATTGTAGTATTATATGTTGTTGAGAGAAATGGAAGATTCAGGGGTGACAAGTTTTTGCTTGGGCAAATGGGTGGATAGAAACACAGGTACAAGAACTGTGTATAAGAACAATTGGTCAGTTGTATATATAGTACTTATTTTTCTTAATTACCAAGTTAAGTATATAGAAGAGCAATGGTGCTTAAATGGCGACCTGTGCAGAATTTTGAATGGAATGCAGAGTTTTCCTAACAGTTTACCCTTCTGGGATCCCTCAGTCTTCCTATGAGTGTGACAAGCCTACTGTATTGTCTTATCCATCCTAGATTGTCCATCTCTCGCATTTATTGTTGGCTTTAGTATTACTGCTATTTTCCCTGCTACTTTGCTCACTCTCTACCTCTGCCTAAATTGATATGAATTTAAGATGAAAGGTAAATATGTGTCATTTCTAAAGAAATTTTCATTAGGGTAATACCAGGTTTTTCCTAATGATTGGTGGGAATTAAATTCCCAATGAATTGAGAATTACTTTGGTGAGGGGGGGGGCAGGTGTACATTCTTTTTAAAGAGAGCTTTATTTATATTTAGTTAACATCACCTGTTTTAAGTACACAGTTTGATGAATTTTGACAGATGTTTATAATTATGTGACTACAACCACAATCGTGATGTAGAATATTTCTCTCTTCCCTAAAATGTCCCCCTTTCTCCTTTTCTGTCACTTCCCTCCCCCGTATTCCAAGTCCCCACCAATTACTAATCTACTGTCTGTCAGTATAATTTTGGCTTTTCTACAGTTCATACAAATGGACATATGTTTTATTTCCCTTGGGTTGATACCTAGGGATAGAATTGCTGGGTGTCATGGTAAAGTGTATGTTTAACTTTATAGAAAACTGCCCAACTTTTCCCCAATCTGGGGCATCATGGCTGCTTCTCCCCACTAGATGCTCTGTAAGGAAGAAACAGTATAAAAGCGTCCACCAGGTGGCTCCCAACAATCAGCATGAATGTCAGCGGGCAGGATCCGGATCCTGGGCCTACAAGGGTGTCCCACCTCCTGCCTGGAGAGCCAATCATGCCCCCCCCCCCCCCTTGGGACGGGCACCAGACGCAGGACTTGGGCACAAGTCTGAGGCAGGTGCAGCGGGCCGGGATGAGCGGGAGTGGCAGGCAGGAGTGGCAGGCGGCATTGAACTGCGTAGAACTGCCGGTTTTGGCCCAATCCCCGCAGGCCATGCCCAGGGACCCCACCCATGCACGAATTCGTGTACCAGGCCTCGTGTGTGTGTGTGTGTGTGTGTGTGTGTGTGTGTGTGTGTGTGTGTTTATTTCCTCTAATGTGTACACACTATGAATAATTATTTTAATATTTCTTTTCAGATTTCACCGTTGGAATTAATAGTTATTCAAAGTGTGTTTATATATTTTGGGACACCCAGTATATGTCTCTGTGTGTATATTTGTTAGTGTGTCTATGTATATACATCTATGTATATTGAAATCTTTTGCACTCTATTTAGTTGTCTTATTTTGTTTTTAATTTTTTTATTAAGTTATTACATATGTGTCCTTATCCCCACATTACCCCCATCCCCCCCACTCATGCCCTCACCCCTTTGTTGTCTGTGTCCATTGGTTAGGCCTGTATGCTTGCATATAAGTCCTTTGGTTGGTGTCTCTCCCTTACCCCCACCCTCCCTACCTTCCCTCTGAGGTTTGAGCATCTAATTGATGCTTCTCTGTCTCTGGATCTGTTTTTGTTCATCAGTTTATGTTGTTCGTTATATTCCATAAATGAGTGAGATCATGTGATATTTATCTTTCTCTGACTGGCTTATTTCACTTAGCATAATGCCCTCCAGTTCCATCCGTGCTGTTGCAAATGGTAAGAATTCCTTCTTTGTTACTGCAGTGTAGTATTCCATTGTGTAGATGTACCACCGTTTTCTAATCCAAAAGGAAGATAAACAATCTAATCAAAATATGGGCAAAGGACCTAAATAGACACTTTTCAAAAGAGGACATTCAGAAAGCCAAGAGACATATGAAAACATGCTCAAAGTCACTACTCATCTGAGAGATGCAAATCAAAACAACAATGAGGTATCATTTCACACCTGTCAGAATGGCTGTCATCGACAAATCAACAAACGTCAAGTGCTGGAGAGGATTCGAAGAAAAAGGAACTCTCCTGCACTGCTGGTGGGAATGCAGACTGGTGCAGCCACTATGGAGGATAGTATGGAGTTTCCTCAAAAAATTAAAAATGGAACTCTCATTTGACCCTGCGATCCCACTTCTAGGAATATGTCCCAAGAAACCAGAAGCACCAATCAGAAAGGATATATGCATCCCTATGTTCATAGCAGCACAATTTATCATAGCTAAGCTTTGTAAACAGCCTAAGTGCCCATCAGCAGATGAATGGATTAGAAAACGGTGGTACATCTACACAATGGGATACTATGCTGCTGTAAAAAAGAAGGAATTCTTACCATTTGCAGCAGCATGGATGGGGCTGGAGAGCATTATGCTAAGTGAAATAAGCCAGTGAATGAAAGAAAAATACCACATGATCTCACTTATTTATAGATAATAAAGGCCATTATAAATTGATGAACATAAACAGATACAGAGGCAGAACAGTATTGAACAGACTGTCAAACTACAGCTGGAAGGCTCGGGAGGGTTGCGGGGGGAGTTAATAGATCAACTGAAGGACTAGTATGCATGCATATAAGCATAATCAATGGACACAAGACACTGGGGGGTAGGGGAGAAGGGGGGAAGGTCAAGGGGATAAAGTGGAGACTTATCTAATACTCTTTGTAATACTTTAAGTAATAAAACAAAATTAAAAATTTTTTTTCTAACTTAGCATTTACACCCTAACTCCGCACCACTGTGTGTATGTGTGTGTATGTGCATATGTGTGTGTATTTTAAAGATTACTACCCCTCACAGCTAAGAGTGTGATTGTGTTACAGAAACTATGGGTGATTAATTTTCATCCAAAAATCTTTGAAGGAGTTCCACACCGAAGAGTAATTTTAAGTACAAGTTTAGTGACATTTGGGGAGTTTTTCCCCCTTTTGGTTTTAAAGATAAAGTTGATTTATTTAATTTGAAGATTTTCCTGAGTCTGAGATTGTCTCTACATTTTGAGTATAAAACAATTGTGAAAATATGTTGTTAACATTGATGTTGTTTTACTCATTTACTTTTTTTTTTTTTTTAACTTTTTTGAAAGTCTGAACTTTAACGAATAAATTCTGACCTGTGGAAAAAAATGTTAGAAAAAAATTTGCTTTTATTTCTAAGTTACATTCTGTATTTTACCAATGAAGTTGAATTAAAAGGAGTTACCTTTTAATTCATATCCTCTCTAGCCTTGCTCATTTTTCCTTGACAATTCGTAAACCATGAATTTTGCAAAACATGATTTGCAATAACAAGGACTTACGATTTTCAACCTTAGCTGGGCTTTTCGTAATGCTTGGTAGTTAGTTCTGTGTTCCTTTCCCTTATTTTTTCCTTTTACATGCATGCCATACTCTCACCCTTGTTCTTAAGTTAGTATCTTTGTCATTCTCAGAAGGTTATCCTGTCTCCTGTTTCAGATAGAAAGGGAGGGGAGTGGAGAGGGATAAGAGGAGAGCAGGGGTAAAGGCAGAGAGAGGGAGAGAATTTACCTACTATATTTGCCCTTTTCTCCTCTGCAGGAATCTCTGTCAATAGCCATTTTCATTCTGTGTCTATAAATTCTCCCACCTGAGTACTTAGTCATTATGAACATGTTTACATCTCGTCTATCCTAAAAATTATCCTGTTATCAATTTTCTCTCAACTATGCTCTTTCTAACAACAACTCCATCTCATTCTTTACATTTATTGCCAATCTTTTGAGCTTACTTACATTATTTGCCTTTATATCCTTCTATTCAGACCTCAACTATATTCTTTAAAATTTTTTTAAATTGAATTTATTGGGATGACATTAGTTAATAAAATTATGTAGGTTTTAGGTGTACAGTTCTATAATAGCATCATCTGTATATTGTATTGTGTGTTCACAACCCCAAGTCAAGTCTCCTTCCATTACCATTTATCCCCCTTTCATTTACTCTCTTCCACTTCTTCCCACTCCTCTTTTCCTTACCTAATCACCAGACTATTGTCGGTGTCTCTGAGTTTTGTTTTTTTCTTAATCTTTTGATCTTTTTCATCCAACTATCTATGTATATAAAAGCCTAATTGGCTGTTCGACCAGTAGCTATGACATGCACTGACCACCAGGGGGAAGACACTCAACGCACAGGCATGGAAACATGGAACAGACTAATGAATCTCAGAGGAAAGGGGGAAGGGGGAGGCTGGAAGAGATTAACCAAAGATCTTATATGCATACTAGAAGCCCAGTGCATGGATTTGTGCACTGGTGGGGTCCCTCGGCCTGGACTGCAGGGATTGGCCCAAAACGGACAGTCTGATATCTCCTGAGGGGTCCTGGATTACAAGAGGGCACAGGCCAGGCTGAGGAACCCAATACACCAGGCCTCTAGTATTCTTATAAACACCAGTCTGTTAAAATTGTGAAGTATTTGATCTCTTTGTTAGATTATACATTGATTTCTTATTCCTTTAGCAGATAGAAAAAGTTTTGATCAAGAATTTATAAGTAGTTTAAACAAATAGTGTGCTTCAAAGCTAGTAGAAAAAAAGTATCCTTCTTTACGCCTTCCAGTGCCTGATCTCCACAATCCAGAGACAGCCACTTGCAACACTTTTTGATATATTTTCTGTTACTGACTTTCTTATGTCCACATTAACATGTTGCACTGACTTTTGTATACATACATCAGTTTTCTTACAGTTTCCTCCAATTTTCCATCTCTCCTGGGTTTCTTAAAATTTTAAATTTTCTTTTTTTTATTCTTATGCTAATTTTTAAAATTGATGTTTAGTAGAGCATTCTTTGAATTTTATTTTCAATTATTAAAGGATGGTAATGCATTTCTCTTATGCCAGATTAAAAAATAATAGCACATATTGAACAGAGGAACTTGCATCCTCTTTTCCAACAAAAAAGCTTCTAGAAATGATATTTCTGGAGTTTAAGTTAGAGCTTGTAGCTTTTACTGTCCCGTGTTGATGTTTCTCTAAGGTTACTGGAAATGTCTTTTAGAATTTGGAGGTGGGATATACAGTTGAATCATTCTAGATGATTTTTTTTTTACAGGCCACAGAAACATTGTTTAGAATGGGCGTAGCAAGAGGAACCATCACAACGTTAAGAAATGGAGAAGTAAGATGATAATCTTAATATAATTATTACTTCTTACAGGTCTATACATATTTTTTTAAATGTGGTTTTATTGATTGTAGAGAGAGAAAGGGAGGGGGGAGATAAATAGAAATATTAATGATGAGAGAGAATCATCGATCGGCTGCCTTCTACATGCCCCCTGAATCTCAGGGCTGTGCCCTGACCAGGAATGAAACTGCGACCTCCTGGTTCATGGCTCAATCACTGACCCACACCGGCCGGTCTAATTATTAGTTCTTAATTCATAGAATGCCATTTAAAAATGTGAATTTTATGATGCTTTATGTAACAAATTGAGAAAAACCTGTTGTATATTTGAACTAATAATCTATTTTAAATAATTGAGTCATATTGGAACCTGATCTTGGGCTGAAAATGAATTGCTGAGTCTTTTAATCTTTATTCACCAATTGTTTTTATGCCTAAAAGAAAATGAGATTTTGTTTAATAACAACTTCTGGAAATATATATTTTTTAATGAAAATAATCCCATACTTTCTCCCTGTTTTATGTTCTGTAGATCTGATACTTCTTTCTTAGGATAAAATAATTTGAAATGCTGATATTTATCCTATATAATAAAAGAGTAATATGCAAATTAGGCTTCACTCCATCACAAAGATGGCCGCCCCCATAGCCACAAGATGGTGGCGCCCAGTCTGGCTCAGCCCTGCCACTGAAGTGGTCAGGCCTGTTTGCCAGGCAAGTGGCAGGGGAGGCGGGGGGGGGGGGGCCAAGGGGCGGAACAGGCGATCAGAGGGGGTAGGGGCAAGGTTGGAGATCGCAGGGGTCTGGACACGAGTGGAGTCAGCAAAACAGGGGTCTGTGGGTCCCCTGTCCAGGCCTGCAGCCTTGGGCAGAGGTTACAGGCCTGGGCAGGGATAGAGCTGGGATTGGAGGGGCAGGGGTGGAGCCGGTGATCGAAGTGAACTACAGAGGGGGCTGGGCTGAGGAACCCCCCCTTCCTCAGTGCACGCATTTCATGCACCAGGCCCCTAGTTACAGATAAAGAGAGATAGAAGGAGAGGGATGGGGAGAAGAAGAGGAAGAGGAGAAGAGAGAGAGAAATAGAATTTAGTCTGCTCTTTCTTATAGTAGAGACTCAAGATACAGATTTTAAATTTTGACTTTTGTGTTTCTACCAATTCTTAAAAAAAATCTACCACTTGAAATAAATTTTTATGTAAAACTATTACTAGCCTAATTATCACTCTACTTTATAAAATGTATTGGTCAATATATCTGCTTGTTAGGTGAAAATGTACAATCATTTGGAAATCATAGACTCTTAAATGGCAAATCCCTTTGGTGTTAATTTGTAACATATTTTTTGTATGAAAAACACAAGTGACCCCTTTGTATTCTCAGCAAAATGTAGTATGTGGTGCCAGTTTAAGAAAACATTCTCATTAATGAAGTCAGATATATTTGTCTGCCTAGAATGCATCGAAATGAATATCAGATTTTAGTAATTACTATGTATTTTCTCCTGGGGGAATGAACTTTTGAACTTTTATCTTCTGTAATAAGAAGGTTGGGAAAATGTATGCAAGGTAGTTTTATGAGAAATCTTCTGAGCACACCAACGCATATTGGATATATACATATTTGGGGAAGTAGTTAAAGCAGCTGTATTTTGTTTGATTCATTTCTCCCCCAGATTGCTACAGGTGACTAACCTGGTTAACTAGTACTAATGGGGGACAAAGTGCTTTTAAAATGTTTTTTTTTAAAGAATAGTTTATTGATTTTTAGAGAGAGAAAAAGGGAGAGAAGCATCCACGTGAGAGTACAATGTCGAATGGCTGCCCTGCAACCCCCTTCCCCTCTCCTGTCCCAGGATGGAGCCCCAAACCTGGGCATGTGCCCTGGCTGGGAATCCAACCCGCAGTCCTTTGATGCATGGGATGACACCCAAACAACTGAGCACACTGGCCAGAGCAATGTTGGACAAAGTTTCTAACATAAAATTGAAACTGGAAGAATTACATTTTCCCCCTGAGATTTTAAAATCCCTAAAGATGGACTGTGTCCTCCAGCCAGTGGCAGCTATAGTCACCATTCACTATTATTCACATTTAACTGCTCTTAAATTGTGGATTTCTTATAAGTCTATGATATTTTAGAGTTGATAATGTATGGTAATATTTTTGTAGTTTAAAAAAATATAGAGTGAGAGACAGTAAATATTCAGTAAGTAAATGGTAGGTAGGATAGGCCACTAATTAGTTTTAATTAGTTGACTTTCAGAAGTAGAGTATCAAAACAAAGCAAATATGTTATTGAATGTGTGGATGTATACTATGGGTGGTATACACATATTGGAGACGATGGTGGGCCAAGTGCTATATAATATGGTTCCTGTCTTTAGAGTAACTCGCTCTTTGCTGGAGGAGACAACTATATCAATACCTGGGGGGAAAAAATCTGGAAAGAATAGAAATACTTAGTTTAAGTGGAGTCTGGAAGTACCCGGAGTGCAGAATCCACTTGGAATGTGCTAAATTTTAGTATGAAGGCAATAGCAGATATCATTTGGGAGTATGAGATAAACTAAAAGGTTAACAATATAAGGGATTGTTTAAAACAGAAGTGGAAATCACCATATTTATCATAATGGAAAATTTTTGTTATGTTAAGGGAGGAGAGTGGCAAAGAGTTTACTTATCCTAGGGGGTTTAAAAAAATTGTTCTAACCCATTACTCCAAAATTATTTGTTAAATGGGGGTTACTAAGTAACCCTATGGCAATTATGTCAGGTAGGAGGAATAAAGATTGATATATCTAAATTACAAAAGGACCAGTTTTTGAGTAAATTTGTTATCTGGATGCGTGATGACACTGAGCTCTGCTAGCTTACCCTTCACTAATCTGTCACTACGACTACATTTTGTCTACCTAACTGGACATTTCTGCTTGGACATTTTAAGGTGTTGAAACCAGAAAACATGGCTCCTCTCTCTGAAAGTAAGATGGTGTTTTGGAAAGAATCTGAAATATACTTTATAAATTATAATGAATTATTGGAGGGTTTAAGCAAAGAAGTGATATCTTTTAAAAACTTTGTCACAACTCTGCAAGGGAATAATTATTATGCCCATTTTATAGATAAACTGAGGCTCAGAGAAGTTAAACATTTTACCTGTGATCAAATAGCCAGGAGAGCTGGGAATTGAACCCCAATCTGACTCCAAAGCCTATACGTCCCGCTCTATAGTGCAGCCTCCCTCAATGTAATTTACTTGACTAAAGTTTTCTAATCACTCAGTTGTCTATTCAGTTTGACAATTGAAAATAACATAGTAGCTAAGACTCCAAGATTATGTAATCAGCCAGATTTTTAATGCATTCTCATTATCACTATTATTTTTTCATACATGTAATCTATGACATAAAATGAATAGAAAAAAATGCTGACCCTTTCACAATTCTATTTATGACTAAATGCCTAGCCATGTTGATGTGCACTTTGCACAGTCCTGTATATGAGCTAGCTGAATTTTTGTATCTTGATTAAGTTACATAAGCTAGAAAACAGATAATTTTTTGGGTAGAAAATTTTAAAATGTGTTTCTTAATTTTGGGGCAGCAACTGAACCCGAAAGCTGGGCATATGCCCTGGACAAGAATTGAAGCAGCAACCTTTTGGTGCATGGGATATGCTCAACCAATTGAGCCACAATGGCCAGCGCCATCCATACATTTATGCTTTTAAATAGCATATATTTTTTCTTAGTTTTTATTATTATTATTATTATTATTATTATTATTATTATTATTTACTATTTCTCTTTCAATATCACCTTAGAAAATATGTGTGTTTAACAGGTAAAGTGTTAGTATTTAAAATAGTGAAGTCTTTGAGGCCTCGTGGCTAGTAAAGTGCCAGTAACTGGTGGCTTGTAAAAGCTAACCAAATGAGCAATATTTACTGAGAGCATCTTAAAGCAGCTGTGACACATGGCACTGGAATCAGATCTAGTTCCCTTTTCTTTCTTCCCTAAATATTGAGTGCCAGGCACTGTTGTAGGTGCTGGTTTTTAAATGTAAATAAAACTAAAATGGTTTCTACTCTTAGGAATCTTTACAGTCTAGTGGCTGAGCCCATAACCCCCCACTTGAACTTTGCCAGTCGGTGTTGTCTTCTGTAAATGGGATAAAAGCATCCACTTCATGCATTACTCTGTGAGAAATAAGTTAGGCAATATGTATAAAGCAACTAGCACAATATCTGGTACAAAGCAAGTATTTTTGAGTTTAGCCTGTACTAAATGGTAACTATTTTTTATGTAATTAAACATGATGAAGTGTTTCTTTTTATATTAGAATGAGTACACGGAGAGCTTGGGATTGTGTTTATTTATAACAGTGTGTGAACTGACACTTGGTAGTAAAAGACAGACTTTAGATATTATGGGGTCAATAGCTGGATTAATAGCAGTGTTATTGGTACTTTTGAATGAACATTTCCTTCCTATGGGACTCAAGATATTCAGGGCAGTGTATATTGCCAGTGCCCTCTGCTGTCTAGTGCCAATAGCTCAGTAACAGAGAGAGTATGGTCAGTTACAGACTTGTGGTATACTACTCAGCCAAATTCTGCTGATCAGGATTTTGTTTCTACATATAGAATAAACATAGTAGAGAGAAGTGCGTTGTTACAGAAAAACCTAATATGTGCAAACAAATAAGAATGCTGTTTGAAAGACAAGGTAAAGTCATTACATAATGAAAATTTAGTTCTCCTGATAATTGCAAGATTTAGTTGGATAAAAGTCCTACTGAGAATGGTAAGACACTGGCCTTTCAGAAATGCAGGCTAAGGCTCAGCTGATCCTGTCAAGAAAAACGGGACTATCTCTTCTGCAATAAGCTTTTTAACGGAAGAAAATATTAAGTTACTTTACACTTGTCCGTTGCCATTGAAATATACTCTTTGTTAACTTGATTAGCTTTCTATCATATCTCCAGCTCATCTAAAGAAAAAGAAAAAAATAAATTCTTACCACTCTGGATGGTTCCCAAATAACTCACGTCTATTGTTTTTTTCTTCTGTGAGTGAATTCAAAATTATTTTTTATTAATAAACTGTACAAGTAATCTATCAGAATTTAGCCCAGAAAAGTTATTGTTTTTTCTTCAAGCAAAAGATAGAATATAGCTTTAAAAAATCTACATATATGTGTATATATATATTTATGAAAAATGGATCATATCTAGAGAAGGAGATAAGTATGGGAAAGTATCTAGACAGAAAAATTAAGGCCTAGAGAATTTTTATACAAGCAAGGTATAGACGAGGAAGTTGCAAACCTGTTTTGAATGAAGTGGGAAGTTATCTCTGAGATAACTGGAGTGCTAGTCATTATTTCAGGATGATGAAACATTAGATGAGGCTTCAAAGAAGTTGTGGGATTGTTACCTTGCTCATTTACAAAAAGCTTTTTTCTTTAATAGCCATCAATCTGGATGGTATAGATATTGAACTCCCAGACACGGAAGACTGGTCTAAGTAACATCGTCAGTTCTCCGACTCTATGAATCAAAACATCATGTTACATTTTGGCAGGTGCTTAGAAAATGTAGAGTCCGTGCCAGAATTGCATTATAAAACATTGAGCTTCAGAACTTGTATTTTATTCTTGCTGAAATATCTTATCTTTGTCACTATACCTGCTTTAAATGGCTCATCGTGTTATATGCTATGGGATTTCATACTCCTGGTGAGCAAACTGAGTTTATTTGGAAAATTCTGCTGAAGATAAAGAAGGCCAAGGGCCAAAGTAAGGTTTTAAAAATATCAGATCACAGTGTTTAAGTGTGGTGGTCTTGTCTGTACCAACTTTGTGCCTTTCTGTACGAGATAATTATCTTTTGAAATGCCCTTAGTTTCTTTACAATAGTACTCTTTTGATTTAAATACAAAAATAAGTGTGCCACGATTTTGCCCTTAAACAAAATAAACAGTATCTGGACAATATCTGGCTAACTATGGAACAGTTAGGTTTTATTTTTCAAAAATTGGAAGGGTTCTTAAGATAACATCAATTTGTTTTGATCCTAATAAGAAGAGCTTTAGGCTAGAAAAGCAATTATTTCCACATGGGTAAGGCCAGTCCCAACCACTTCCTGTCCAACAACTGCTCACTGAACTTAAACTTGCTTACCTTGGTTTATATAGCTGGATGTGGTTGACTGCATTAGGAAATGCAGGCTCTACTTAAAGTCTTCAGAGATACAGAAAACATTTCTTTATATAAAGGATTTTTGTGTGTAGTGTTCCACAGCAAGTAATTTAAAGTTTTTATATTACCAAAGGAATTCAATTTCATACACATTCATATGTATAATTATTGCCATTTTGCTTATATATCTTTTCTCTTTGTTGACTCTTGACTGCATTCTTAATAGGTGAGTTTGCTTTGTAGAGACGAGTGTTGGTTGAGCAGGGACAAGGCAGATCAGAAACGGATTTGTATTAAGTGTCGTGGTTGATTATTGATGAGCCTAATCCTAAAGCTATCACCATGAATTACTCCATTAGCATAGCAGACACTCCAGTCACTCAGGAAATTTCAAGGATTTTTGAAGCTGTGTACCAGGGACTGGGAACAAAGACCAGATAAATACCTTATTATAGCATAATCTACAGATTTGCCTTTCCTGAAAACTTCATATACAGGTGTCCTCCAAAAAGGTATACACACTTCAACAGCTGATAGCTCAGTTTTTAAAATGAAATGTATTTAAATAAACACTGCCTTTATAACTCTTCAAAGTGTGTGTATAGATTTTTTGGGTCTCCCTGTATATAGAATTATACAATATGTACTCTTTTGTTTCTGACTTATTTCCCTTAGCATGTTTTTAAGGTTCATGCATATCAGTTTTCTTTTTCATGACTGAATGGTGTTTTATTGTATGGATAATATTTTGTTTATCTATTAACTGGTTAATGAACATTTGGATTGTCTCTAGTTTTTGGCTATTATGTATATACTTCTGTGAGCATTTGCGTAGAAGTCATTGTGTTGACATATGTTTAAATGTCTCTTGGGTTGATACTTCAGAGTAGCATTGCGAGGTCATATGAATAAATTTTTAAGAAAAGCGGCAATACTATTTTACATTCACAATGTCGATGGATAAGGGGTCCAGTTTTGTGAGATTTTTGTTAACATTTGGCATTATCAGTCTTTTTTATTATAGCCATTCTAGAAACATGTAGTGGTATCTATCTTATTGTGGTTGTAATTTGTACTTCCCTAATGATTTTGGACATCTTTTTATGTGTTTTATTAGTCATTATTTTTGATGAAATATCTAGAATTCTGGATACAAATCTCTTATTAAATATGGTTTGAAAATAAATATACTTTCCTAGGTCAATGGCCTGTCTATTTTCTAAGTAGTACTTTTTTGAAAATAAAAAGTTCTAAATGTTGATAAAGTACCATTTATTAATTTTTTTTTGTCTCATATCCAAGTAATTTTTCCTAACCCAGGGTCACAATTTTCTTTTATGTGTTTTTCTAAAATTTTATGAATTTTGGTTTTATATTTAGATGTGTGATTCATTTTGAGTTAATTTTTGCATATGATGTGAGATAGAGATTCACTTGTTTATTTTGCATATGCATATCCAATTATCCCAGCAGCCTTTGGGGAAAAAAAAAAAGCATTTTTTGCCTATTGAGTTAATTTAGCCAAAAATCAATTGACCATAAATGTTAGAGATTATTTCTGGAAATTTTGTGGTTCTGGTTCTGCTAAGATGGAGGAAGCATAGTCTGTCTATTTCTGCCACTGATTACAACTAAAAACCCTGAAAAGAGTATTTGAAACAACCATCTGAAATCTCTGGACAGTAAATAATGACAAGAAGTTTGGGGAAGAAGGTAAAAAAAGTGTGACTATTCCATTGAGTTTCCTGTTCTTCCTCACCCCCCATTCTTTATTTCCTGGCTTGGATTCCAGGGAATCCTTCTTCTTCTTTTTCCTCTTCTTTTTCTTCTTCTTCTTCTTCTTCTTCTTCTTCTTCTTCTTCTTCTTCTTCTTCTTCTTCTTCTTCTTCTT
>PVJC01025496.1:0-10080 GCA_004026665.1 Murina feae | reverse complement strand
CCAGGCGCCTTCTGTGTGTGTGTGTGTGTGTGTGGCCACTGGGGACCTGCCCCCAGCCGCATCAGAGGCTCGGAGCAGTCCTCCTGTGTGTGTCTACCTGCTGGGGGCCTGCCCCCAGGCTTGGAGCAGGCACCCCCTCTATGTTGATCTCTCAGACTCTTGCCCTCCCCTGCATGTTGTTCTCTTTTTTGAGCTGTTGCCAGAGCTGGGTGTGGCCTGCCTCCCAAGCTTGCCTACTGCCCATCTTCCTCCAGCCACCAGAAAGCAGGGAAAACCCTGCCTCGTGGTCAGGCCAGCCTTTTCCTGCTCCCTGATCCCTGGAAGGGGTCTGGGGAGCCGCCAAGCAGGACTCCAGCCCCCAAGAGCTTGCTTTCCCGCTCTTCAGTGGCCCCCAAAGGGCCTGGGGAGCCGCCAAGCAGGCCACCGACTCTTTCCCACTCATTGGTCCCCTGCTGCCTTCCTTTCCCACTTCCCAGTGCCCCCAAGGGGTCTGGGGAGCTGCCAAGCAGGACCCCGGCCCCTGCAGCCTTGCTTTCCGGCTCCCCGGTGCCTCGCAAAGGGCCTGGGCAGCTGCCAAGCAGTCCGAGACCGCCCCACTGCCTCTTTCCCACTCACCAGCCCGCCACCTTGCTTTCCCACTTCCTGGTGCCCTGCAAGGGGCCCGGGAAGCCCACCAAGCAGGCCGTTGACCCCCTGCCGCCTCTTACCCGCTTCGTGGTGCCCTCCAACCCTGCCGCCTCTTTCCCAATCACGGGTCCTGGGTCCTGCGCTGTCCCGCCCTGCAGCCGCTCTGTGCACTCGGGAGGTCCCTCAGCCTGGCCTATGCCCTCTCGCAGTCTGGGACCCCT
Source organism: Murina feae (assembly GCA_004026665.1). Lineage (NCBI taxonomy): Eukaryota > Metazoa > Chordata > Mammalia > Chiroptera > Vespertilionidae > Murina > Murina feae. The sequence continues at coordinate 9,232 of PVJC01025496.1, read as the reverse complement.
CGGGGGATGCCCACCTGCTGGTGTGCCTGACCAGCCTGGGTGAGGGGCTTTAAAGCTGCCCACAGCTCCCATTGCCCAACGTCCCAGCAAGGCCGGCTGGACGCAGGTTTCCTATAATTGATGCTGTTCCTTTAAGGTGAGGCCTTTTACTAATTACTAACGAAGCCTCCTCTCTGCCTCACCTCTCGGCTTCTATAATGAAACAATTGTTACACTTAATTGTTGCAAATATGTGTTTTGCTTCAGGCCAAAGGCTAAGGAGCCAGCGAGCAGGTAGTTTCGCTCTCACTCCTGCTGCAACGGACGCTGCCGCCTAAACGTTTACTCAGGTCCGTGAGTGGCGGCCGCCATGTTGGCTGGGCTAATTTGCATACAGCCGTTCTGATTGGCTGTGGGCGTCCCGGAGAAACGGTTAATTTTACTATTCCGCTTTTATTAGTTTAGATTATTATAGTTGTTCCTCTTTTTCCCTCCCATAGCTCCCCTCCTCCCAGTTCCTATCCCAACCTCTGCCCTTACCCCCCCCCATTGCCCTCATCCATACGTGTACGATTTTTGTCCAGTCTCTTCCAGCACCCCCAACACCCCTTTCGCTCTGAGAATTGTCAGTCCACTCCCTTTCTATGCCCCTGATATTATTCTGTTCACCAGTTTATTCTGTTCATCAGATTTTTTATTCACTTGATTTTTAGATTCACTTGTTGATAGATATGTATTTGTTGTTCATAATTTTTATCTTTACTTTTTCTTCTTCTTCCTCTTCTCAAAGGATACATTTCAGCATTTCATATAATACTGGTTGGGTGGTGATGAACTCCTTTAGCTTTTTCTTGTCTGTGAAGCTCTTTATCTGACCTTCAATTCTGAATGATAGCTTTGCTGGGTAAAGTAATCTTGGTTGTAGGTTCTTGCTATTCATCACTTTGAATATTTCTTGCCACTCCCTCTGGCCTGCAAAGTTTCTGTTGAGAAATCAGCTGATAGTCATATGGGTGCTCCCTTGTAAGTAACCAACTGCTTTTTTCTTGCTTCTTTTAAGATTCTCTCTTTGTCTTTTGCCCTTGGCATTTTAATTATGATGTGTCTTGGTGTGGTCCTCCTTGGATTCCTTTTGTTTGGGATTCTCTGCGCTTCCTGGACTTGTAAGTCTATTTCTTTCACCAGGTATGGGAAGTTTTCTGTCATTATTTCTTCAAATAGGTTTTCAATATCTTGCTCTCTCTCTCTTCTTCTGGCACCCCTATAATTCTGATGTTGGTATGCTTGAAGTTGTCCCAGAGGCTCCTTACACTATCTTCATATTTTTGGATTCTTTTTTCTTTTGGCTTTTCCGGTTGGGTGTTTTTTGCATCTTTGTATTTCAAATCTTTGACTTGATTCTTGGGATCCTCTAGTCTGCTGTTGGATCTCTGTATATTATTATTTCAGTCAGTGTAGGCTTAATTTCTAGCTGGTCCTTTTTCATATCCTCGAGGGTCTCACTAAATTTATCGGCGGTCTCTAGAAAATTCTTGAAAAACCTTATAACCATGGTTTTGAACTCTATATCCAGTCGTTTGCTTTCTTCCATTTCTGTCATTTGTGACCTGTTTCTTTGTGTCCGCATTTTGGCTGCTTCCCTGCGTTGATAGAGTGGCTTTCTGTGCTAGGTGTCCCATAGGGCCAAGTGGCTCAGCCTCCCTAGTTACCAGAGGTGGACACTTTTGGTGCACTGCTTTATAGGCTTTTTGCACAGTCTTGTTGTAGCTAAGCCTTGATTGTTGTTGGCATCACTGGGAGGAATTGACCTCCAGACCACTTGGCTATGAGAATCAGCTGTGTCTATGGTGGGAGAACTTCTGTGCTGGAGACACCCTTATGGGGCAAGACTTGCATCAGTGGGGCTTTGCTGCTCACTGAGTCTGCCTCCTGAGTGTGTCCCTTATGGATCTGAGGAATTGTAATCTGGGTGGTCCCGCTCTGACCACTGGGTACACTGGCTCATGGATATCTAAGGAGGTGCTATTTTAGCTTCTTCCTTAGGCTACCCAGCCCTGCCCTAAGAGGCACTGGGTCTTAGTGTCCCTCAGCACCGCCAAGAGAAAGCTGCTCTGGAGTTCCTCCCGGTGCCAGACAGTCCAGCTTCTCTCCGTATGAGTCTGGATCCCCAGAAATTTGCCCAGAACTGGAGTTCAGAGCTGTCGGGAGCTTGTGCCTCCTCCCTCTGGATTGAAAAAGACAACCACATCCTCAGTTGCCAGCCCTTTCCGCAAGCCCTTTCCGTGAGCCCTTTTCGCGCTCCTCCATGACTCTGTACCTTTGTACTTTACTTCTGCACCTCCTCTGAGTCTCAGTCTCTTTCTAGTTGTAGAATTTCCACTCAGCCAGCCTTCCTGTGGGTCTGGGTGGTGTCCGTTTTTTCTATTGTTGTGGTTTTGAAATGGTTGTGCAAGGTAGCAATTCTAGGTGTTTACCTATGCCACCATCCTGGTTTCCTCGGGAATTCCTATTCTTGATTTAGTCTGTACAGTGGATTCAGACAGAAATAGCTCTAAGGGAAACCCTGTGTTATAGAATTATACAATATGTACTCTTTTGTTTCTGACTTCTTTCACTTAGCATGTTTTTAAGGTTCATCCCTATCACTTAACTAGTTAATGAACATTTACTAGTTCTCTGAACATCTGTGTATATGGTCAGAGAACTGGAAAAGAAGGCCGATCATGAAGACTGTGCAGAAAAATACCATTTTCTTTTTATGTTCTGTATTTTGATTTCATTCTTCTGGTGGGACTGCAGGTGGCTCCAGTCATGTGGCCTGCCTCCAGCTGTGGCAGTGGCAGCTATGCAGCCATTTAATACTGAATCATAATCTGTCCCTTTGACCAAAGAGACCGAAAAAGGGGCTCCTGTAGCCCAAGAAGTGTGGGGAGACTATCTGTTAGAGTTTCCTCCACTCCCCTCATCACTTCACCCCTGAGGCAGATGTAATTACAGGAAATGTGCGATGATGGGAGTCCAAAAACTAGTGTAGGCAGAGGATTAAGAAAAGGGGCCTGGGAAACAGACTGTGGGGAAAGTCATGGAGAGGCAGGAGGTAGAGAAAAAGATGACCTAAGTCTGTGTGTGAAGGCTGAAATCACCCCTGAGCTGAGCATATGTGGAACTCCTTTGTGGAACCATAATAGAAGCTTTGAGTAACTACAGTGTAGACCACTGCCCTTAGGTGGCACAAATGGGGATGTACTGAATGACACTTAAAAGACCTTGGAAATGGAAAATGATATTGAAACCACAGCCCATAGAAGGTGGGTCACGGCTTGTGTTTGGAACCTAACAGGATTGGTTGCCTACAACAACAACAAAAATAGCAACAAAAATGACAACAAATCAATTTTCCAGAGGACCAAAGTCTTTAACATGACCAAGAGTGTCATAATACAAGTCCCTAGGGTACAATCTAAAAATATTTGACATACCAAGAACCAGGGAAATTATAACTAATTGTAGGAAAAACATCAGTCAACAGATGCCAAACCTGAGATGGTGTCAATTTTAGAATTATAATAAAAAGTGCAAACCCTTTGACATGAATGGGAATATTGAAATTTCAGCAAAGAAAAGAAACCATAAAAATAACCAAATTCAAATTTTTGGACAGAAAATTAAAATAAAAAATATTATTAAATGCTAAAGCAACTAAGAATTTACTAGATGATTTCAGTAGCAGAGTGGAGAAGGCAGAGAAAAGTGAGGTTGAAGAAAGCCCAATAGTAATTGTGAGAAAAAAGTCTGAAAAGCAAACATTAAGAACCTGAATGACAATAGCAAAGGTCTAACATTTGTGTTATAAGTATTTTAGAAGAGAAGAAAGAAATTTGTGCAGAAAAAAATTTTGAAGAAGTAATGTCTGAAAATGTCCTAATTTGGTGAAAGACATAACTTTACCCATTCACAAAGCTTAGTGAACTTCCCCACCCAAGGCTCCATATTGTATCTATTCCATCTATTTGACATTCTATAAAAACCAAAACTGTAGAGATGAGAGATCAAGTTAGTAGTTGGCAGAGGTTGGAGGGGTTGATTACATAGAAGGACAAAATGAGGGAATGCTTTTGGTGATGGGACTATTCTGTATCAAAGTACTCTATGAATTTTTTAAAACCCATAGAACTATATGCCTTAAAGAGAGAATTTTATTGACAAAATTATAAGACAAAAAGATAATGGTTAAAACAAAAAACCCATGTGTATTGAAAGACAATACTACTCAGATCATTTTCATTCTTTTTTTTTTTTATCCTCACCTGAGAATATTTTTCCATTGATTTTTAGAGAGAGTGCAAGGGAGGGGGAGACACACACAGAGAGAAACATTGATGTCAGAGAGACACATTGATTGGTTGCTTCAATTGGGGCCAGGGATTGAGCCTGAAACCAAGGTACCTGCCCTTGATGGGAAGTGAACCTGTGAACCTTCAGTCCACAAGCTGATGCTCTAACTATTGAGCTAGCCATCCAGGGCGATCATTCTCATTCTTATAATTTTCCTTGGACTGTTGAAGATTAAGGAGGTTAGTTCTATAGATTATTTTTTCCTTAGGCTTCTTTCAAGATTTTTTTCTTTCTTTAAAAAATATTTTTTCCCCCTAGTTTGAAAATGAGATGTCTGGGTATGGTTTATTTGGTATTTATCCCGCGTAGTGTTCTGCGAGCTTGCTGAAACTATTTGATGTCTGACATTAATTTGGGGAAATTCTCATTCTTTCAAATATTTCTTCCCTTTCTTCTTCTGATATTGCCATTACACATATGTTACACCTTTTGTAGTTGTTCATAGTTCTTGGATATTCCGTTTGTTTTTTTGTTTTGTTTTGTTTTCCATCTTCGTTCTCTTTGCTTTTTAGTTTTGGAGGTTTCTATTTGATGTATCCTCAGGATCAGAGATTCTTTCCTTAGCCATGTCATCTACTACTAAGCCCATCAAAGGCATTCTTCATTTCTGTTTCAGTGTTTTTTTTATCTCTAGCATTTCTTGTTGGTGATTTCTTAGGATTTCCATCTCTCTGTTTACATTGCCCATCTGTTTTTGCAGATTGTTGACTTTGTCCATTAGCAACCTTAGTATATTAACCATAGTTGTTTTAAGCTCCTGGTCTGATAATTGCAACATCTGTGCCATATCTGGTTTTGATGCCGGCTTTTGTCTCTTCACACTGTTTTTCTTTGTTTTCCTTTTAGGATGACTTGTAATTTTTTTTTCCTTTTGGTAGCTGGACACAGTGTTCTGGGTAAAAGGAACTGCTGTAAATAGGACTAGTAATATGGCAGCGAGGTGTCGGGGGAGAAGCATTCCATAGTCCCCTAAGTCTCAGTCCTGTGGGGAGCCTGTGCCTCTGGACTGAACTTCACAGGTGTTTCTCAGGTAAGACAGGATGGTTCAAGTGGGCTGGGGTTCGGTATTTGCCCTCTCTCAGGGCAGTTAGGCTCTGATGCTATCCTAGTAGGTTAGGCTCTGGTTAACCAGTGTCTCCTGAGGATAGGCTTTTTCCCTCTGCTTGGAAGCTCCAGGGGATTTTTCTCTGAAATTTGTTGTGAGAACCTAGTCAAGTTCTTGGAGGTAAAACTCACGAAAGTGTGAGGTCCCCTTTTGACTGCTTCCCCTGGAGTTCTTAACTCTCAGACTTGTCCGTATGGAACCTCCAGTAGGTTGGTCATTCAATGATCGTTGAGGTTTTCCTACCCAGGCCCTGGTTTCCTGACCAGATGAGCCAGGACTCCCTGTGGCCTCAGTCAGGGGGCAGAGGTTCAGTTCCCCTGCTTCCTCACCTCTCTTACAGATCTAAGAAGAGGTGCTGGTTTATTTAGTTCATTCAGCTTTGTACTTGATAGGGCGGAGTGGCACGTGAAGCTGGAAATCCACCAGATTTTATTCTTTTAGGAGAATTGAATCCTTGCACTCAGTATTTCTGTATGATGTTGAAGTCTTTAGTTTGTTTTACGTGAAGATGCCAATTTTTATTTTATTTTAAAGATAGGATTGGTATTGTGGAGTGTATTTGAAATGGGAGTAATAAGCCTTGGGGTCCTTAATAAAGCCCAAGAAATAACTGGAAAAGCATTTGCCAACAATAAAATTTCAGAACAGAATTTTGACTATGTAATGCTATTCAGCAGTGTTAGAATGAAGTCTTTGTTTATTTTTCCATGCAAACTGTAAATTTACAAGCCCAAATGAAATGTGTATGTGTTCTGTGTTTCCTGTTAACAGTAGGCATATACAATGTTCACTTAGTGATTTACATATTATTTCTTTTAAAAAAAAATACATTCAAATTAGGAGGAGCAATAGAAACCAAAGTGCTTTCTTACATGTGTGTTTAAATTAAAGCTAGTTCCTTGTTCATTGCTCAGACCTCGTGATAGTGGGAAATAGGGGGTTGTGTTTTATGAAAATAAAACAAGGTAGATTAGGTGGAGAAATACAGACTCAAATAGATTTTATAGCTCTGACAGCTATTTTAAGGTGTTGTTTATCCTGAGCTTTAAATAAAAAATGGATTTTGCTGTCTGAAGAGCCATCTTTAGCTTTGGTTTGATGGGTTTTGTCTAGGCTACTTGCTATTATAGTTAGTTTTTGGTGTTTTTTTTTTTAAATAAAACGTTTGCTTTATATTTTCACCAAAATGATAAGTAGAAGAAAATCCTTGTAGAGGAAATCAAGTTATATACTAGATGCAGTTTTTTATATCATTTTCTTAAACATGTTTTAAGAAAATATAAAGTAACATTTTAAATACGTCAAATTTGCCAAACATGGTAAGAACTAGTTGCTTCCAAAGAATTATGGTAAATCCATAGGAAGGAGTTTTTTATTTTCTTGTGCTACTTGGGCTGTGCAACAGTGTGGGGAGGAAAAAACTTGGACATTGCATCCTAAAACCACCTCTTCTGTTGCAAAAAGGGTCAAGATGTTCACTTACCTCACAGATTGCTAAAAAGCAGATGGTAATAACTAGTTGTACTGTGCCAAAGATAATGGAAGGTTCAAAACCAGTAAATATTTGTTGAAAACAAACTGTGTGCCCTTCCCATTTCTTCTACCTTTCATGTTCGAATCCTGCCTCTTCCTCATGTGAGTTCCATCTCAGTCCTTACCTCCTCTTTGCTCTCCCCAGCTGGAAGTCATTCCTGCTTTTCCATTTGTTACTTAATCTCTTGGCCTTATGTTTCCTGCTAGATTTTAAGCTCTCCAAGGACAATTTTTTGTGTCTGATTTTCCTTTGTATTGTGGTAGCACTTTGCACATAATCCCAATTTATATTTGGTGAATCAATGGACGACAAATTAATAAGTTAAGAGGAAAAAACTAAAAATGAAAGTTCTCTCTGTGTGTATGTTTGTTTAAGTTGCAGTTTCTTGTTCACTGCTTGATAGCGGATGGAAAGTTGTTCAGTACAGGCATACCTTAGAGATATGTGGGTTTGGTTCCAAAAGGCTGCAGTAAAGCGAGTCATAACCTTTGTATTGGCTTAGGGTTCAATTTGTAAAAAAACGTAACATATTTAAAGTCCAGTAAAGTGAAGTTATGCCCATGTAGCCTGCAATAATTACAGATACTTGTATTAAAAAAGTGATTAAAATAGCACCTTAATTAGGGAGCTGTGAATAGTAGGTGTTGGTGGGCAGGAATTTGTATCCCCTTAAATCTCCAACATCTAGCCCTATTGCTTTTCTATTTCTATGGTGTTTGATTATTAAAATAATAGATTTTAATGTTAATGTGATAGAAATATCTGAAGGTACTTTGCATAACTTACTACTTATTGATTATTTCATTTAACGAATATTAGATATGATTCAGGAAATATGTTTTGTTTAGAATATTATGTTTTTAAACTGTGTTCTAGATACAGGGGAATGCAATGATAAGTAAGACATGCATGATAAGTAAGAATGCAATGATAAGTAAGGCACCTGCTTCTATGAATCTCATGCAAAAAATTTTTTAAAAAAATTGATTTTTAGAGAGAGGAAGGGGAGAGGGGGGAGAGAGAGAGAGAGAGAGAGAGAGAGAGAGAGAGAGAGAGAGAGAGAGGGAGGAGAAGAAAGAGAGAAAAGCATCACTGTGAGAGAGAAACAGCTATCGATTGCTGACTATATATACTCCAACCAACTGAGCCATATACCTGCCAGGGCCACGAATCTCACTTTTAAAAGTATGATTTCATTTGGGTTTCACTTAATTTTTCTTTTGAATATTTAGTGTTAAATATTTTAAGTGAAGTTATTGTTAAATAGTTTTCATTTAGAATGTTAGCAAAATTAATATTTTGGTCTTACTATGGTATTTGATGGACTTTCACATGCCCATGACCTACTGGGGCTTAATTACTTTAATTCCAATAGAACGTAGCTCTGCAGAGTTGAGGTTAAGGAAGGGCAAGGAAAGAATACGATTGCTTGAAGCTAAAGCTCTCTTGTATCTGAATTGTAACTGTCTAAACGATTTTTTTCAGTTGGCATGGTTTAGTAATCATTAAAAATTTTTTTGTTTGTTTCTTCTGTAGTCTGTAGTAAAGTTAAAGGCATTTCCTCCTTAATGTTTTTAATAACAGCAATTTTAAAAAATGGTCGTTACACTGAAATCATCTGATAAATGTCAACTCTTTTATAGATTGATTTCTTAGGATAATTGAAATGTGTATGCATTGATACTGAAACTTGCAAATCACATTTTCTGTGTGCTGTTTATATTGTTTAAAAGTCCCAACAGAGTTTGATAAATCTCAATCTGTTTTGTACTAAGATCAGGTTTAGTGAACATTCTCTAAATAGAAAACTTCTGCAGTGTGTCTTTGAAATATTTTGGAATCTTTTAAATTCAAAAGGCAGTTTGTGTCAGTTATTTTATTTGCTCTTTTGGAAAATTATTTGAGAGAAATTGAAACTTTTTTTTTTACATAGTTCTTTGTGGATTATCAGTGATCCAAAAAACTCACCAGGAAAATTAGAGGACAGTTGTGTGATATCATATCTTAACTAATAAAAGCATAATATTAAAATTAACCATTTCTCCGTGATGGGGGCAAGCCACGCCCACCAGCCAATCAGAGCTGCTGTATGCAAATTAGCCCAGCCAAGATGGCGGAGGCCACAGCCCCGGTGTGCAGCTTCTCTGGGGTTTTGGTCTCCACCATCTTGGGAGCCTCCGTCCTGGAAAGGCATCCGGAGCCTTGGGCCTGCAGATGCC
>PVJC01025495.1:0-24704 GCA_004026665.1 Murina feae | reverse complement strand
GGCTGAGGGACTCCCTCCACCCCGAGTGCACAAATTTTTGTGCACCGGGCCCCTAGTATTTAAATAATTCAAATAAATAAGGGAAAAGCATAGAGCCTCGGCCAGGTAGCTCAGTTGGTTAGAGCATCATCTCAGTACTCCAAGGTTGGGGGTTCAATCCCCCATCAGGGCACATACAAGAATCAACTAATAAATGCATAAATAAATGGAACAACAAATAGATGTTTTTCCCCCCTCTAAAATAGATCAATCAATAAAATTGAAAATAAAAAGGAGCAAGACAAGTTTAATGGATAGGAAGTCAAAAAGCCTATTTCTTTACTATTAAGTCATCCCCTCTTTAGAAGAGGAAAACAGAAGGAGCTGATGTCATAAGAAGTACTCTGAAGTCCAGAGGCTACGCTTAAAGCAGTAAAAGTATCATCTTCCCAAATCTATCTTGATGTATCCCACAAGCCTAACATATCCTTAAATATATACACCCTACCCAGACAGAAGCACCAAAGTTAGCTAACAAAAAAAGCAATCTTATTAAAATCATATAATACTCTACCACACCCAGAAGACTGTCTAACAAAGAGAACAAAAAAGTCTCAATATATGTCCAGATATTGAGATTTCTCAAAAATGAAAGGAAAAAAGATACTCCTTCCTCAGTACGAGAAAACAAACTGACAGTGGGGCTTTGATTCTGGAACCTCTTCATCTCTACAAGTAGTAGCTTGATGAATTAATTCTGGATATCTTTTCAGAAGGCAATGATAGCTACCCTAACAAAAATACTAGGAAATAACAATTGGAGCTAATGTCACCTATATGGCATAATGGAAAGAGCATGGGCTTGTAGAATCAAATAATTCTGAGTTCAAATACTAGCAAATTTCTTCACTCCTCTTTCAATCTAAGTTTCATTGTCTGGAAGGTGATGATAAATGTCTGTTTCATAAAATAATGATTAAGATCGGGTGAAATAGTTTGTATAATGTGCATATAGACACAAAGTAAAGAGAACACAGTAATTCATTTGTGGTTTTCTCCCTTTCTCCCATCTCTGCACCCAAAAACTATTCTTCCACTTTACATAGTTATAACCTCAAAACAATTATTTCCTCAGGTTCCCAGAGACAAGAAATGAATAATAAACAGTCACTCACTCGTCCCATCATCTGGCTCGAAGTGGCCAGTGTTGTTCCACGTGCTGCCACTATTATTGCCATAGTTATCATCAGCACTGGCTGGCTCTGCATAATCAGCTGGGTTAAAGGTTCTGAGGGGTGGGGTGGGGGGTGGGGGAGGGTGAACAACAACAAAAAAGCTTAAAAGAGTCTCCGACATCTAAGCAGTCCAAGAAAAAATTAACTCAAAGAGGAGGGTAATCAGAATGTTCAATGTCCCTTTCTTAGTACAAATTAATCACGGCCCCTTTCTATAATCTATGCTGTCAACTTTTCCTCACCCATCAGCCTACCTAAAATTTCATGGCATCATCTCAATTTATATCTACCATCCATTTTGGGTTAGGACACCAATAATCGTAATAAAATTCACAACAAGATTGTGAGAAGAGAGTAGGTATATGCATTCAAATTAAGCTGTGAAACAGAGATAATGATCCAAGTGGTAAATGCTTTTCCTTAAAAAATAAGCCCTGTCCTAGCTGATTTGGCTCAATTGATAGAGCACTGGCCTATGAACTGAAGGATCCCAGTTCGATTCCAGTCAAGGGCACATACCCGGGTTGCGGGCTCGATCCCCAGTAGGGGGCGTGCAGGAGGCAGCCGATCATTGATTCTCATCATTGATGTCTCTGTCTCTCCCCCCCTTCCTCTCTGAAATCAATAACAATTATTTTTTAAAAAATATATTGTTATTGATTTCAGAGAGAAGGAAGAGGGAGAGACAGAAACATCAATGATGAGAGAGAATCAATGATCGGCTGCCTCCTGCACGCCCCCTACTGGGGATCGAGCCCGCAACCCGGGTATGTGCCCTTGACTGGAATCAAACCTGGGACCCTTTAGTCCGAAGGCCGGTGCTCTATCCACTGAGCCAAACTGGCCAGAGCAATAAAAATAAATTTTAAAGGGGAAAAAAAAAATCCTAAGTACACACCTTTCTGATTAAATAGTCTAGACATCTTTTTTGTTACATTTTGGTTAAGGTTGTTTATTATTATCCCCACGACATCAGGATATTAGACACCCTAAAGACTTTGACATTGGATCAAGGAAACTTACCCCATTCCTTGAGCAGAAAATCTTCCTCCCCGCCTACCAGAACCACCTAAGGAAAGAGAAAAAGACAGAAATGTTGTAGAAACTGAACAAAACTGACTTGCCAACTGAGGCAACTCAGAATATTAAGTGGTTAAGATTATCAAATGTGCTTTTTCTTACTCTTATAATGCATCAGTTTATATAAAGCAGTAGGGTAATCATTACTATTGACAGATTGTTCCTTTGCTGATCATACTGCTGGGTCCTCAAACAAATACAACAATATCAACAATAAGACTAGAGAAAATGACATCCATCTTCTCATTGCCCACTTAGCAACCTCCAAAATTTGTATGACACCTCAACTATGAAGGTAACTAGACTCTCTGTGAATTTGTTTTGAAATAATGCAGACCCCTACAAAACTAGTAAGAGTCCCCAATGCCCAGCCCTCCCCACACCATAACGATCACCTCTGCCCCGTCCACGACCTCTTCTGCCTCTCTCTGTGCCTCTTCCAGAAGGTCCTCCACTCTTGGTGCCATCTAATCCGTTTTCCTGACCCCGAACTGGGAGAAACAAAACACAGATGGCCAGAGCAGAATCAATAGAATATACATAAATGGTATGTAAGTATATAAATGATATGTATATACATTGGTGGAAGACCAAAACAAGAGAAAAAATGAGCTGGAAGGATGGAACATGATGGTTACTAGGGGAATGGTGATGAACCACAACAGAGAACTGTAAGTTAAACTTTACAAATAGTTATAGGGAACTTAATGGCAAACTGGTGGTTGCGGCTAGAACGGCTAATGTTAACGGATACCAGTGTCTCAGAAGAGATAATGGCAAGAAAAATTTTAAAAAGGTGATATAATTGTTACTAGGTCCAGCCTAGCAGGGCCTTGACAACCCTGAAATCTGGACATTACTGACCCACAGCTGGTTTTGTTAAAGCCCCATGCATACACTCTCGTCCACGGCTGGCACCTCTTCCCCGTCTTGGTGGCCCACCACGTCGCCGACTATAATCTCTGTCCCGATCTCGATTTTCTTTGCCTTCCTCATTGGATTCCGTTTGGCCACCATCCTTCTGTCCTGAGACTCCTTTCTTCTTCCCGACCATCTCCCAGGAATGCTAAAGAAGGGCAGAGCATTCATAGCTGATCAATATGGACTGCTACCAGGAAACCAGAGATAAAGCTGGAACAACCTGGCTGCTGTGTCTCAGTGGCTGAGCATCTATCTACGAACCAGATTACAGTTAGATTCCCAGTCAGGGCACATGCCCAGGCTATACGCAAAATCCTCAAGGCAGAGTTTGCAGGAGGCACCCAGTTGATCATTCTCTCTCTCCCTCTCCCTTCCTCACTCTGAAATCAATAAAAATGTATTTAAAAAAAAGAAAAAAGTGGGACAACTGTTAACCAATCTCCTCTCAGCTTTCAAGTCTAAAATACCTCTAACTAATTTACTTCTATTTAAATGGAGGGTACAGAAAGAACCTCAAAACAAACTCGACACCTAACACTGCACAACTGAAGTTCTTTTCTAGGGGAGGTGCTAACGCACTGCAGAGATCACTTCCAAAAGGATCACCAAGATCCTTAGCTAGTTTAGTCACTTGGCATATTAGTCAAAGAACTTAGTTACTGGTCCCTAGCTTTCAAGTGCGTTTCCTTAACAGAAAAAACTAATTTTCTGTGGATGCAGTGATCCCTAATTTTTTATAACCTCATGCATGTCAAATAAAGCAAACAAAGAAAACTGAAAGTTTCTAAAAGTTAACTTTGAATTCAGAATGAATGAGCAGCATTTAACTCTTGGGCATATGCTCTAACCAATCAACCCAGAATTTAGGAGGAAAACAACAACAGCACCTACTTCCCCACACAATATCCCAACTTCCTTTACTTAAAAGACCAAATAGCAGCCAGGAAGGCACCACCCTGGCCCCAAGACATTCCGATTATAGGAAGCCTTCCATTCCAGGTTTTATGCACTGTCTTCCCCTATACTTCCTAAACTAATATGGTCCAATTCAGCTTTCCCCAAAACAGAATATTCTATAGTTCATTCCAGAAGAAAAACTTGTGGTAGGAAACAAACTTAACGGTCTTATAAAATACTCATTCCTTAAGAAAATAAATTTTATAAATGTAAAGTTTTAAACATACACATATCTTGATTTATACATTTTTTTTCCAGAAAAAATATATAAAATAAAAGCTCCAGGACAAGCACCCTATCTTTGTTATCCTAGTTACCATCTAACTCAAATAACAATGACTCTGGCCCTGACCGGTTTGGCTCAGTGGATAGAGCATCGATCTGCGGATTCAAGGGTCTCAGGTTTGATTCCGGTCAAGGGCATGTACCTTGGTTGCGGGCACATCCTCAGTAGGGAGTGTGCAGGAGGCAGCTGATCGGTGTTTCTCTCTCATCAATGTTTCTAACTCTCTACTCCTCTCCCTTCCCCTCTGTAAAAAATCAATAAAATGTTTGGAAAAAAAAAAAATAACAATGACTCTGGTTATCAGCAACAGCTATTTAATATTGAACAACTTTCAGGAATATGAACCAGGCCCTGGCCAGGTGGCCCTGTTGGTTTGAGTGCTGTCCCACACACCAAAAAATTGAGGATTCAATCCACAGTCCAGGTGCACACAAGAAGCAACTGATCAATGTTTCTCTGCCCCCAGCCCGCCCCTGCCAACTTCTCTCTTTCTAAAAGCAATAAACATATCCTTGGGTGAAGATGAAAAAAAGATTATGAACCAGGTATAATATAAAATTACTATTAATTTTCTCAGGGTTGACAATAATACTGTGGTCACATAAAATAGCGGTTGCCAACTGGAGGTCCGAAAGGTTGGCGACCGCTGGTATAAAAGATCATCCTTCACTCTGGCTGGTGTGGTTCAGTGGATAGAGCGTCAGCCTGTGCACCAACAGATTATGGGTTCAATTCCGGGTCAAGGGAACGTACCTGGGGTGTGTGTAGGAGGAGACCAATCAATGTGTCTCTCTCACATCAATATTTTTCTCTCTCTCTCCTCTCCTTTCACTCTCTCTAAAAATCAATGGAAAAGTATCCTTGGATGAGGATTAACAACAACAAAAAGATCATCTTTCTTTGAGGGAAGCATGCTAAAATATTTACGGAATAAAGTATTATGGTTTCTACAATTACTTCCAAATAATCCCAAATATCCATCAATGGATAAATGGACAAACAAAAATGTGGCATATACCTATACTGGATTATCAAGCCTTAAAAAAATGGAATTCTGATACATGCCACAATATAGACCTTGAAAACATTATGCCAGGTGAAATAACAACAGGACAACAAAGTAACAATAAAGGACAAGTATATTATATGATTCCACTAGAATTGGCAAATTGAGAAACAGAAACCGAAAATAGGTTACCAGGAGTTGATGGGAGGGAGAAATGAGGAGTTACTATTTAATGACTACCATTTGAAATCCATTTTCAATTCAGTTTGAGAAATGAAAAACTCCTGAAAATGAATAGCAATGGTTATACAACTTTGTCAATGTACTTAACGTCTGACTTACACACTTTTAAATGGTTAAAACAGTAAATTTTAAGTACATGTTACCAAAATTTTAGAAGTTCTTAAGTTCAAAAACCATCACTTTAAAATTATGGTAAAAACATGTCTACATATCCTAAAGTCTACAATAGTTTACAAAAGTAATAATTAGAAGTGTACATATTAAGCATCAACCAAGGACTTGGCAGCTCCTTACTGCCTACTCTTTAAACTCAAGTTGATTTCACATTACAACTGGTGGGATATTTTATGCTTATAATGGCTTCAATTCCTAAGTTAGCATACCCTCTAGCTAAATCTGCATTAGAAACAATAAAAATCAGACTCAAAACAGCTAGCTTTTAGAGTTTTTGCTAGTCTGTCTTAAAACCTGGCAAGTTTCAGAAACATGTTATCTTCTCCCTCTATGGTATACATTAGCTGCTGGCACCAGATAACTTCTATAAGGAAAGAGAATTACTATGATGTTCCCAAAAATACTGCCAATTTTCTGTTGTGATCGCACCCACCCAAATACATCCAACATCCTTGGCAACTGACTTTGCTTCCTATTGATTTCACTAGTAGCTGGTTTATTTGTAGCATAAGCCCACATTCTCATTAACTTTTTTCTTTAATCCTCACCTGAGGATATTTCCCATTGATTTTTAAAAATATATATTTTATTGATTTTTTACAGAGAAGAAGGGAAAGGGATAGAGAGTTAGAAACATCGATGAGAGAGAAACATCGATCAGCTGCCTCCTGCACACCCCCTACTGGGGATGTGCCCTCAGCCAAGGTACATGCCCTTGACCAGAATCAAACCTGGGACCTTTCAGTCCACAGGCCGATGCTCTATCCACTGAGCCAAACCAGTTAGGGCTCCATTGATTTTTAGAAAGAGTGGGAAGAAGGGAGGGAGGGAGGGAGGAGAGAGGGAAAAGGAAAGAGAGAAAGAGAAACATGCATGTGAGAGAGACACATCGATTGGTTGCCTCCTGCACGTGCCCTTGACCAGAAATCGGACCCTTCTGTGACTAGGCCAATGCTCTAACCTTTGAGTAACACTGGCCAGGGCTCCAGTTTACTTTTTTTTGATACTGTGGAAGGTCAAACTTGAAGCACTAGGCAGAAGATGCTGGAAGGTAAAAGAAAATGTGACTTGTGCAAAATTAGACTTTTAAAAAGCATCAATAGTCAGTCCTATCTCTTCCCCTTCAAAAATATCTTGGGACAATTATTCTAGAGTAAACCCAAAATTAATCAAAGGCACGGTTATATAATTGCCCAGGCAATAATTTTCAAATAAAGTCAATAATGTAAAATCAAACCCGGAACCACACTTTTAAAGAGAAAAATTCACAAATTTAAATTCAATGATTAAAGAAAGTTTTCCACTACGGTTTCCCATTGTCTAAAGGAAACTGACAAACCTCCAATATGCAGCTAAAGGGACACTGTAACATCAGTTGATTACTCAAAAGGATTAACTCTGGTTCTCTATCCCAACCCCAAGTCCTCAGTGTAAGACCAAGTAAATGAAAACAACTTCAAAATGATACAGTGCTCATTGAGCAAAAATAAAAATGAAGTCCTCTATTAAGCACTGCAGAAACATCCCAGATTAGTAAGGCAGAATAGAATCTGTGTTGTTAAGGAATTTATAATTCGGAACAACGATAAGACAAGCACAAAAACACAGGATTCTCACTGACTGGGAAGGAGAGGAAGAGGTAAAAGCAATTCTAAATTCTAGAACAAGAGATCCTCTTAGATATTCCCTTATCATCTCTAGGGATGGTCAAGAGGCTGTAAAACTTTGTTATCTGCTACCTCAACAGAGATAGGTTCACATGATGAAAAGGTATTGGAAAACGCAAAGCTGATATTGATGAGAATGTGCTGAAGTCAGAATTCAGTAGTTTGTGACTTTGTTCAATGACAGCAAAACAGGCGAGAAGTCTCCTACGGTTAGCAGCTAAAGCTATGAAATAGCATCTCTAATTCATAATAATCCAGTCCTGAAAAGTCACTAGCCTAGAATGAATAATTTATTCCAGGCCAATGAGAAGAACCTGATTTTATGTTTTCCCGTTTATTGTACATTAATTTTAAGTATTTGCAACCTGCAGCAAACAATCAAGGTAGTTCCCAGTTCCATATGAAGAATAAGGTCCTCAGTTTTAACTGAGCTACCCATTTGCTATTTTTAGAATATTACTAGCATCTCAGCCAGGGATCCACTTCCTAGAACACTTTATTAGCACTATACCGTATCTGGGTTTCCTTCCAGCAGTACATTGATGGCTCTGTTGACATCTCCATTGCAGTCATGCAAAGCAATGACACATTCATCCTGGTTCTTGCCTGTGATATCAATCAACTGAAAAAGAAAGATCAGCAGTGATCATGAACAAGTTTGTACTCCCCACCACAACAACAACAACAACAAAACCTAGGTGAAGAAGAGAAAACACCAGCTGAGTTGGAAAAAACTAGGCTTAAAAAAAAAGCAGCCCTGACTGATTTGGCTCAGTGGATAGAGCGTCAGCCTGCAGACTGAAAGGTCCCAGGTTCGATTCCAGTCAAGGGCATGTACCTTGGTTGCAGGCACATCCTCAGTGGGGGGTGTGCAGGAGGCAGCTGATCCATGTTTCTCTCTCATGGATGTTTCTAGCTCTCTATCCCTCTCCCTTCCTCTCTGTAAAAAAACCAATAAAATATATTTAAAAAAAAAAAAAAAAGCAGAATTTTGGTGTTCTAATTCCAAAAGCAAAATGATACCTGTAACCAAAAATGGGATTACAGGATTTACATACAAAAGCAATCAAACAATAAAATGTCTCATAGAGAATCAAAGCCAGAAACACACAGACTTCAGCATATCATGAACTTCCACACTTCCTAGATGCCACAACTGCTCCAAGTTGCTGTGAAAGGGTATCAACAAAGTCAAGTCATTAAACAAGAGGTTGGAATTAAGATAAAACCTCTGAACAAGGTATCTGTCCAAAAGAGTCAGTAAATCAGACAATAAAAGTACTTACTTACTGGCTTAACCTATCATATTTCAGGTCACAATACCTGAATAGGTACTTTTAACACCTATAACACGAAGTACCCTGGTAGGCATCTACGCATTAATCCAAATGTTTTTCTTCCCCATAGCTTACAGCAAATTAGCAATCCACTCACTTGTTTCACCTTTTCCTCAAAGTCAGCATCATTATGGTCTGAAATCATCTGTGCAAGTCGAATTTGTTCTGCAGTGGCCTAAGAATTGAGATAAGTAGTTTAAAAAAAAAAGAGCATGATTGACAGACAACAGTTTAGAGCAGGGCCATTTGGGTATTTATAACATTGTTCGCAGGCCATATAAAATTATCAACTTCAAAATCAGCCTGCTGTATTTGGTCAAACATTTAATTAACTCACCCCTAATTGCCTTGGCAGGGCCAGAATGAATGATTTTGAGGGCCTTATAGCCCAAGGGGCAACTGTTCTCTACCGCTGGTTTAGAGAAATAAGAAGGATCTATGTAGTCAATATCCACTGTTCCTTCCACCCCAATTTTCTTCTTGTTACAAATGACCAAGTAATAAAATCCTAACAGCCCTGGCCAGTATGGTTCAGTTGGTGGGAGCATCATCCCATGCACCAAAAGGTGACGGGTTCGATTCCCGGTCAGGGAATATGCAGGAGGCAACTGATGGATGTTTCTCTCTTACATGGATGTTTCTTGCTCCCTCTAAAACAACAACAACAAAACACTAACAGCATTAGAAATGCTTAAGTCAGCAAAATGACAAAAAAACAGAGTAAAGCTGGTACTATTTCTCTCTACAATACCTGAAAAAAGCAGGAGGCTTTTTCAGCAATGTTCACCATGAAAGAGGCTTTCATATTGGGATCACAGCACCACTTTGAAACATCTGCACCTTAATTCACATTAATGTATTTGCAGTCATGTGTAAACAAACCCTTTTCCTATTTCTGCAATAACCAATGCCACCCTTCTATTCTTAGGGCTGACAGAAGGGTTAGCCTAAAGGTAGATTCAGCCTATCTTCTCAGTATCCCATGTATGTTTACAAGATAATACAAATCTTATTGTCCCAATTGAGACACTAACTCACTTAAGTGCTAAAATTCTGCTAGAAATTCACTTGGAAGCAAAAGTAAAAATAAAAATAAAAAAATAAAAAGAATAAGAGGAAAGTTCTAGCTTACATATTCAATTTATCTGACCATAACCAAAGGAGAAATTAATTGATTCACATTACATACCCATCAATACCAAACTGGTTATAGAAAACAGATTATACCTAAATCAAACTTTAAAAAGCAAAAACCCATAAACTTTAGTACCCAGGAGGGCTACAATGCTCTAGGGATGTCTCATTTGTTAATTTTTAAGGAAAATAGTAAAGATGTTCACACCTCATGGAAAAGGAAATAGACTAGGCCTCAGTGAGGACAAAAAGGAAGATAACAGATCTCTTAGGAAAAAGAACAAAAGAAAGGCAAAAAGTGGCAAGATAAAGGTGGGCTAGAAAGATGGCAAGGTGGAAGATCTAAAAAATAAGAAATCGCCCTAACCGGTTTGGCTCAGCGGATAGAGCGTTGGCCTGCGGACTGAAAGGTCCCAGGTTCGATTCCGGTCAAGGGCATGTACCCTGGTTGTGGGCACATCCCCAGTACGGGAGTGTGCAGGAGGCAGCTGATCAATGTTTCTCTCTCATCGATGTTTCTGACTTTCTGTCCCTCTCCCTTCCTCTCTGTAAAAAATCAATAAAATATATTAAAAAAAAAAAAAGAAATCTATTGCTAAAACATGTATTGTTACTTTAGAGATACAAAGCACAAGAGCCATTCTTTCCAAGCCTCATAGCTCAGTATTAAAAAACAAAAAGTAAGAGTGCCTACATCACAGTAAGGTATTAATAGTTGTAAGGCTCCAAGTAAAAAGAAGCAAGGACTGCCCTAGCCATTTTGGTTCAGTGGATAGAGCATACGAGCATTGGCCTGCAAACTGGAAAGTCTCAGGTTTGATTCCGGTCAAGGACATATGCCCAGGTTACGGCTCAATCCCCAGTTGGGGGCGTGCAGGAAGCAGCCAATCAATGATTCTCTCTCATTGATATTTCTATCTCTCCCTCTCCCTTTCTCTCTGAAATCATTAAAATATACTTAAAAAAAATAAAAAAAGGCAAGGACTTGAAAATAAGAAGAACCCAAATCAATCCAAAGTATAGAATGATGCTGCATTAGATAGAAACCAGAATCAATCAGCAATGCTACCTATGGATTCGTAACACTTGGATTCTTTACCTGTGGCCGTTGCTTGTGCTGTGTCTGGTTTTGGTTTTGAGGTTGTTCCCAGTTTCCCCGGGCTCGGTTCGTGCCCACCGACGTCATCATTTACAGTATATACAAATAACAGTATTTACAAGGTAGAGTACTGAAAGATTTAAAAAAAGTTTAGATATTAAATACAGGCAAAATGAGGGCTTTTAACCTCTCATCAGCATCTTTACTAAACACTTTCAGTTCTTTTAAGAAACCAAGAGGATTCACCTGTTCTTCAGACAAATTTAGTTTGACTAATTCCTTATGAAACTATGGATGTTAATCCATTTTTGTATAGTAAGAAATGTATAAAGCATCTGTTAAATAATTTTTTTTAAAGTTACGAGCACAGATTGGTTACTC
Organism: Murina feae; assembly: GCA_004026665.1. NCBI lineage: Eukaryota > Metazoa > Chordata > Mammalia > Chiroptera > Vespertilionidae > Murina > Murina feae. The sequence continues at coordinate 13,205 of PVJC01025495.1, read as the reverse complement.
GTCCCCTAAGCAGGTTTTGTGAAGTTTTACTATCTTAGTAGTAAACAAAAATATCTCCAAGGAAAGATAAAGCCTAGAAACAAGTCTTCCAGGAAGAGGATTAGTTATACTCAATTCACCTATGAAAACAGCCTTACCTGCCTTACAACCCTTTGAGTTGCATGTGACCTCCATCATTTAAAAAAGGACAAACTCAAATCTAGCCTCTTTGTCCCTTAAGTTTCTCTCTCAGCATGCTGTGGGGGCTGGCTTCCATAGCATTCCCCGAGGCATGTATTAGCCCTGGTGACTTTGCCCACAACCTCAGTGGCCTGGATAATTCTAACGCATTGCTTTTGCAGCTGCTTCTGTTGATCTCCTAATCCACAGTCCAAGAAACCAGAATTACAATTACTCTCCACCACTCACCTTGATATACAGAATACCAAACCCAAATCATCTAGCAGCACAGTTTTATTTGAAAGAAAGGGCTTCTGGGAAATCATTTTAAACTTGAAACATTATTGCAGAGCAAGATGACTTAGTATACAAAGAAAACATTCATCATACTCCGGAATGCTCAAGATAAGGTTATTCCCCATTGTTTTATTCGCTTCCAAGGAGTACAAGTTTATGCTTTTATGCTTAGTTACTTATTAATTGGTTAATACCTTATACAGGGCAATTCTAGCCTGCTCAGAAGACATTGCTGGATTTGAGGTAGAACTAGACTGGGCTCCTAAAGATATATGCAAGGATTAACTATTAGGGAAGTGAATTTCATCAGTTTCTTGGTTCACAAAAATAGCTGACTTTCTTAGGGATAAATTCTTCACCAAGTTCAATAATAGGCTGGATAGGTCTTTGTTTTGTGATGCAGTCATTAAGAATTAAGAATTCTACATCCTCTATCACAAAGAAAGAGTTGTAAGGGACTAATTTTTAACCATTACCTCTCCCCTCACACACGTGCACACAAAGACCTATAAATATTTCTAGCTTAGTAAGGGGTTACTTACTACACAGTAGTACAGTTTCCCAGACTGGCATTATAATCAAGTTTCAATACTTAATTTATAAAAACAAACATCAAAAATCTGTTGTTTGACCAAGTACTCCTGGGTTAAACTAAAAGTGGGAGGGGGGATTAAAATTAGAAGGAAACTGTTATGCTTAATAACTGGCTCTAAGATGTAGTTTCTAATATGGGGATAGCCATTCCTGTAGCTTACAACTATAGACTGTTTTCTACTCCACATGTGATTTCAATTTGTGAGCATGATTTACACTACAGCTATGGACTGCATGACTACTTAGCTATGTGGACAACTGTACATACTGTACCAATTGATGTAAATATATTAAAAGTCATACTGGAAGCCACATAATCATTCAGGCAAGGAGTGGGGCAATCCTCCTGATCACTCTTGCTATTGATTTCTATTTTTCTATTACAGGTGTTTTAAAAAGTGTGACTAAGAAAATTTTACCACCTAGGTAATAACAACACTGAGCAACAGGTAACTGATCTGGGATGGATCACTAGAGGTCACAGAATTAGTAGCCTTTCAGTAGCAAGCAGACACATACCCAGAGTTATCACAATGAAGGCGAGGAATCTTGTTAAATACTCCTTCTTAAAAAGTAAAAAAGTTTAAGGGAAATAGGTGAGAAGTATTGGAGACCAAGGGACTACTGTGGGAACAAATACAGGTTTCAATACAGGAGTGCCCTTGACCATTTTTTGAAAACCAGCTACTTAAAAAAATAGCCAGAGAAATTTTACAGAAAAAAATAAATAACAAGTATTTATTGAGTATCTACCGTGTCCAGTAGGTGAGAAAATACAAACGCAATACGACTTGGTTGCTGCCCTCAGGGAGCTTACAATCTAATTTGAGAAACAATTCAGGGACCCTGAAGCTGGATTGGGGTCAGTAAGGCTTCCTGCTTCTAAACAAAGTAACTAATTCCCCTACATGCTTTGTGGTAATGACCCCTTCATCTCCTTGCCATGAACTGGACTCTAATTTTTGAAAATAGTACTTTCCCAGTTAGGACATGTTTAACAAGGAGGGGGCTTTTAAAAATAAAAAGCAAACAGTACATGTTAAGGCCTTTCCATCATTAGTTTACATGCCAGAAATACTTCCTGTTCATAACGGAAATAATCACTGGCGTAATCTAATCTTTAAAGACAATGGTGTAGGATCTCAAGGCAGTCTTATCAACCCATTCTCAACCCAAACGTTTCAGTGCTCTATTAAATGCTGGTTGTCACCGGCCCTCATCACCTCCCGTCCAGTTACATGACATCAAATATCCCCAAAGCAAGATATGGGCGGTGGGAGGTGGAAGGGGGGGGGCACAAAACAAAACAAAAAAAGGACTTCTCCATCTAATAATCAGGGACAGTCAAAGGCAAAACGACAAGAACAACAGAAACACCTATTACTGTGTTGTTTTTCTTTCCACAACATCCTACACCAGAGGTGGCTACATTTCAAGAATGGTGGAAAAGGAGCGGTCTCCTGTAGGTGACATCGGCTTGCAAAGCCACCGCAGGGGGCTGCCCACCGAGGGAAGGGTCTGCAGAAAGGCCTCCTGACTGTCCCATTATGAGAGCAGTGAGTACCCCAGCGCTCCAGTGACGTCCCTTAGGCGTCAGGCACCCCGATGGGGGCCTCCATGTCCAGCTTCCCAAAGATCATCATCATTGCGGGGGGGGGGGGGTGCACCCAACTACAGTACGGACAACAGAAAGCTGAAGACGGCAGCCAAAGAAGGCACGTTCCAGGAGCCGGGGCGGTGAGGAAGGAGGAAGGGCAGACAAGAGCTGACAAAGAAGCTGGAAACGGAGCGGGGACGCAAGCCCACGCGCGAGGAGGAAAGGCTCGCCCCGCTCGGCAGCGCCACATCTCCTCCTTCCCTCCCACCCGGAACCATTTAACCCCCCGCACTCCAAACGGAGGACCACATGAGCGAGTCCGGGGCAGCTCCACCCCGCCGCCCTCCTTCCCTCCGCCACCCCCGAACCAGGCCGGACCCGGATCCGAAGAGGCCCACCGTGGGCTGGGAAGGGAGGAGGCCCCCTCGTCTTCTCCACGAGCACCGGCAGGGGTAGAGAGGGCCGTACCTCAGGCGGGGCCCAGGTCTCGCTCGCTCGCGCTCTTTCTCGCTCTCCCCCACCTCAGGCTCTAGCCGCATGCCCCCCCCCCTCCGGCTGCCCCAAGCCCCGCCCCGGCCACGCTCCCAAATCGAGGCCCCGGCTCTGGTGAGGCCCACTAGGCCGCGAACCCAACCATAAACAAAACCTCCGGCGGCCGACTGGGGGGGGTAGCCAGGGCTCTCACGACTTGGGGGGGGGTGTACAGTGGGGGAACACACGGTGCGGGGGGGCCTACCAAGGGAGGGGAACACGGCGGGGGTAGGAGAGAAAGGAGGAGGATAAAAGGGGGATCGCGGATTTAAAGGGGCCGCGGACAATACCCGGCCCCGCCGCGCTGCCGCTGCCGCCGCCGCCGCCGCCAACGCCGCTGCGCTCCCAACTTTACCTCAGTCTCCTCCACACTGACACCCCCGGGCCGCGCCGCCCCTGTCACGTGATATAAGGTTCCCTCCTCCCCGCCCCCATCCCTCCTTTTCCCTCTCGCGCTCGCTCTCGCGCCTTCCCCCTCCCACTTGCCTTCCTGCGTCCCTCAGCACGTGACGCAAAAGGGACGCGCACGCCGGCTTGCGCGTGTCGCCACGCCACCAGACACCTCTCCCCCGCCTCCTGCACGTAGGCCACGCCCCCTCCACGTGATGCACAGGTGGCCTTCGCTTCCTCTTACTGGCGTAGTTCCGCGTCTCTGCTTTCACCGCTCCCGGGAGCCTTTGCGCGCCTGAGTCACGTGTTGGGGGGAAGCGGGAAGGTGTCGTTCGTCTTTCCCAGCCTTCCCCCGTCCGCCATGTTTTCCGGCCGGGTCATCCTTGGTTTTTCCGCGTAAGGAAATGGCCGGGGGGTTTCATAGAACCCGGGCGCCGTTGCCTCGGAGGAGCCCGGGCTGACGAGGCCGGGCAGCGGGGTAAACCGGAGCAGTTCTGCGCGGGGTGGGGAGGCCATGGCGTCCGGCAGTAACTGGCTGTCGGGGGTGAATGTCGTGCTGGTGATGGCCTACGGGAGCCTGGTGAGATTTCCCGACCCTATTCCTGCTGTTGCGTGTGACCTAGTAGAGCCCCTCCTGGTGAACAGTTCCTTGTCCTCCTCCTCCACCCACTCACCTGCACTTTTCCTGGGGTTTGACTCCTACCCCAGGCGTCCCTGGGGGCGTAAGTCACCGACTCGTACCGCCCCGCCCCTGGCCGAGAGCCCTCCCTCTGCACCCTAAAACAGAGACCCCCCCACGCCTCCGCTCTGCCGGCTTCCTTTTATCCACCCCTTCTCTGGCGGCCTTGCTGTCCCAAGTTACACCCCCCAAAGCCACCCGGAGCGCCTGAATCGCGATTTGAAAAGAAGGCACGCCTTTTATTCTTTTCACTTAAGATGCTCTACTTCTCTCGCATCTTTCCGACAGGTGTTTGTGCTGCTGTTTATTTTTGTGAAGAGGCAAATCATGCGCTTTGCAATGAAATCCCGAAGGGGACCTCACGTCCCCGTGGGACACAATGCCCCCAAGGTAGGTCCTTAAGGCCCTTAAAGAGGCGTGGTTTTCCAGATCCGTTGGAAACGACTTTTAAAAGTCCCTCCTCTTCTCGTCCAGTTACCCACGTTACCTTAGTAGGCCGAGCAGTAGCTGTCAGTTTGGGGGCTGGGTTACCTGCTCACGGCTGTGGCACGTAGCTTGCCCGGGAACTTCAGTTTCTGCATCTGCAGAATGAAGGGCTTGGGGTAAAATTCCCAACTTTTGTGTTAAGACACCTCCCCGTTCAAATTAAACTATCCAGTGTTTGCTGTGTGTCTTTGAATTTTGTTTTAGGATGGGGTTAGGGCGGTTAAAATTAGCCCCAGCACAATAAAAGTTGCCTCTGGCAGAACTTTAGATTTATGAGGGCTTTGTTAGTCATCCAGTTGCAACTCTCACAGTTAGAAAGTGAAACGTAAGAAAATGAAACAGTTTATCCAAAGACATTTTGGAAAGTGAGTAACCACTTCTTAGGGGATTGCCTTCCTTTCCTTGGCCCAGTTATTTATCTACTGATGAAATGTTATCTCTATCCCAGGCCTCTTTCCCGAGTTCCATACGTACGTGTCCAACTGCCTGCCTAACACTTAGATGTGCACCTAAGTCAGAACTCTTGATAACCGCCCCCCCCATCCTGCTGTTTCTGCCTTCCACTTCTGAGTAAAAGACACCTGTTGCCCTTACCAACCTCTTTTTTGTATGGTTCGCCCTTGATCACTGGAACCCAGCTGCAGTGTTGAATTTTCCACTTTTCCTTGTGCTGTTACTGTGATGACGTGTTGGTCTTCACTTGACTAGCTCATTTGTTCTTTAGATCTTAATTTAAATATTATTTCCTCCAAAGAGGAGTGCTTATTACCTATTTAAAATAAGGCCTCCTCTTGTTTTCTCATAGTCCCCTGATTTTTTCCTAGGTAGCATTTTATATTTATTTATTTTTTTTTAAATATATATTTTATTGTTTTTTTACAGAGGAAGGGAGAGGGATAGAGAGTTAGAAACATGGATGAGAGAGAAACATCGATCAGCTGCCTCCTACACGCCCCCTACTGGGGATGAGCCCGCAACCAAGGTACATGCCCCCGACCGGAATCGAACCCGGGACCCCTCAGTCCACAGGCTGACGCTCTATCCACTGAGCCAAACCGGTCAGTTAGCGAGGTAGCATTTTACCACTAATTTTCTTTTATGCTTAGTTTGCTATTTGTTTGCCTTTCTCTTCCATTAAACTTTAAGCTTCAAGAATGCAGGCCCATACCGGTTTTGTTCATCACTGTAAAGTCAGGATCTACACATGTTAGGTACTCAACTCATTTTAAGTGAAAAGCAGGTTAGTGGGAGAGCTAGAGCTAGTACACAACTCTCAATCCTAGACCAAAGTTCTTTCATTAACCAGTGCTATTAACCCTCCCCTCCTTATTCTTTGCTTATATATTTCATGGAAAACTTCAAGAAAGATGTCATGGCCTGAAATGTCAGCAGAACTCCTGTAGCATTCCCCAAATGTCTGCTCACTTCCATAAGAGGATTAGGGTTGGCTTCCAGTATATCATGAGCCAATAAAACTTTGACTATCTAGAAGCCCCCTGTACTAGATGAGAGCAAGGTTCCTTTTGCTTTTAAATATCTAAATTTTCACCCATTGTTGGTGGAAGTTAAAGTTAGTTAAATCACTGTGGGAAATAATTGGGCATTATCTAGTAAGACTGTACAGGTTCCTAATCCACAGCTCAGCGATTCCACTCCTACCATAAAGAAAGTAATTTTTTGCTCATGTGTACCAGAAGATATGTACATGATTACTTATAGCAGCATTGTTTGTCATATAGTAAGCCGTCGATTTAAGGGACTTCAGATTTAATGGATAAAATTTCCAGTCCATGTGTCATGTGAAAATTAACGCCCTGTTAATTTTAAAATGCCTTTAACCAAGATTTGTTTATAATTAACAAGTTACTTTGTGTTCCCAACTCACTGTTATTTTTAGCAAATAGGCCATACGTTGAAAATAACTAATGATTTTATCAACATAAATATTATATATCTACAACTATAGTCTACATATTTAAATCTAAGAGTCAACGCTGTTAACATTGTTATGACTTTCTGCAGTAGTTTTAACTAGTGTGCTAAGCCACGCCCCAGCCATGTGTATTTGTTTACTCTCCATAACTGCTGAATGTGCAAATTTATTAGATCTATTCAGTATAAATTTAAAATTACTGTAATCTATATAGAAAATTTTTCTGTGAAGTTAAGCTTATAATTTAACTTAAATGTATCTACATAAGTAAAAATGGGAAAAGTAATTTGTACATTTTTAACATACTCATTCAGAAAACCTATTTTATTGTATAACTTTCGGCTTTAATGGACATCCCCTGGCCCAAATTAGTCCATTATATCCAGATTTTACTGTATTTTAAAAAGAAATTGCCTTGGCCGGTGTGGTACGGTTGTTAAAGTGTCAGCCTGCTCACCGAAGGGTTGCAGGTTCCATGCTCATTCAAGGGCATGTAGCTAAGTTGCAGATTCCATCCCTGGTCCCCATTGGGGAGAATTCAAGAGGCAACTGATCAATGTGTCTGTCACATTAAAGTTTCTCTCAGCCTTTCTCTTTCCCTCCTCCCCCTTTTCTCCCTCCCTCCCTCCCTCCCTCCCCTCCCTCCCTCTTTCTAAAAATCAATGGAGCCCTGGCTGGTTTGGTTCAATGGATAGAGCATCAGCCTGCAGACTGAAGGGTCCCATGTTCAATTCTAATCAAGGGCACATGTCCAGGTTTCTGGCTCAATCCCCAGTAGGGGGCATGCAGGAGGCAGCCAATCAATGATTCTCTTTCTTCATTGATGTTTTATTTCTCCCTCTCCCTTCCTCTCTGAAATAAATTTTTTTTAATCAATGGAAAATATATTCTCACAAGATTAAGAAAAAAAGGAAAATTTTTAAAAATATATTTTCATATTTCAATGGCTAGAATTAAAACAAACTTCCAAGAATAAGTAAATAAAATTTTTTATTGATTTCAGAGAGGAAGGGATGAGGGAGGGAGAGATAGAAACATTAATGATGAGAGAGAATCATTGATTGGCTGCCTCCTGCACGCCCCCCCCCCCCCCCCCGCCCTCATTAGGGATGGGTCCTGCAACCAGAGTGCCTCAACTGGGAATTGAATCATGACTTCCTCGTTCATAGGTCTGCACTCAACCACTGAATCATGCCAGCTGGGCAGGGGCGATTATTTATCTAAATGTCTACTGAGACTGGCTATCTCTATATATAAAAAGGTAATATGCTAAGTGTTCATCCAACTGGTTGCTATGACATGCACTGACCACCAGGGGGAAGACGCTCAATGCAGGAGCTGCCGTGACACACACTGGCCATTTGCAAAGAAATGGCACCGTGGACCTGGTGCCGACAAAGCAACACTTGGCTTCCCCCCAAGTGGAACACAGGCCCACCACCACCCCTGAGCAATAATAGCCCACCAAATTGCAGTCAATGTTGCTGAGACCCCATGGCACAAAATGCGGCCCACAGCCCAGCCTGGAAACGGTCACTGGGTACTGGGTAATGATGTCATGTAGCAACGACCGGCTTTCTCTCCCTAGTGACTAGCCTCCTTGGAGTTTCTTCAGCCCAAGAACACAACTCACTTTATAGCCAGGTGCAAACATTTTACAGCTTCACCAAATGTCTGTGAAGGATTTTCCCATGTCTCATCTCATTTGATTCTCACAGAAGTCTTGGAGTAGGTAGATAGGAGACTCGGTAGAATCCTATTTTCTTTTCATTAGCTAGATAACAGAGACTTAGAGAAAGTTTAGAAACTTGACCTGACTGAAAAGAAGAAATGGTGGACCTTGAAAATGACTGCAGGTTTTCTCACTGTGCAGAATATAGTCAAACTGTGCTGCAGTTAAATATTTTACCCTTTGTTCTCCCTGTGTGATCTACAATAATAATCTGCTTTGTGTTGATATTTACTGCTGTGTTGCTGACAATTACCTAAAGAAGAAGTTGGGGTGCTTCACTGGGCTGGAAAAGGTTTAGCTACATCAGAAAGCAGGTATAATTAAGTAAGTTTATTCAACATGCACAAATCTGTACACTAGGCCACTAGTATCTGCCCCCACTCCAGCAGATACAACGTGGCGGCTGTTGTGTTCTGAGCTGCTGCCATGTGGCTCAGAGCACGCCCCCACCCCAGCCAACACAATGCGTCGTGGGTCAGGTGTGAGTTCCAGCCCCCCGCGGGGTGCCTCCTCCAGGAATTTCAATTGGGTGCTAGGCCTCTAGTAATTATATAGTTACTTTCTGGAATAATACAGGAAATGAAAATAAACAAGTTAAATACATGAACACAAATGAATCTCCAAAGGATTTGTGATTATAAGTCACGAACATGAATGAATCTTGAAAACATCCTGAGTGAAAAAAGCCATTCACAAAAAATTAGTACCATATGATTCCATTCCATATATATATTTATTTTTATTGATTTCAGACACTTGAGGGAGCAAAAGATAGAATCACCAATGAGGAAAGAAAATCATTGATCAGCTCCCTCCTGCATGCCCCCTACTGGGGATCAAACCCACAACCCGGGCATGTGCCCTTGACCAGAATCAAACCCAGGACCCTTCAGTCCTCAGGCTGACACTATCCACTGAGCCAAACTGGCTAGGGGTGATTCTATTCCATTTATATAAAATTCTAGAACAGGCAGAACTGTATTGATAGAAAGCACATCAGTGTTGGCCAGCAGGAAAGGTTGACTGCAAATGAGCATGAAGAACATTTTGGGGTGATGGAAATATTCTGTATCTTTTTTTTTTTTTTTTAACCCTCATCCAAGGATATGCTTTTCATTGATTCGAGGGAAAGGAAGGTAGAGGAGAGAAATATTGATTGGTTGGCTTGCCTGTACTACCTGCCCCAACAGAGGATTGAACCAGCAACCTGTGTACATGCCCTGACCAGGAACCAAATCCATAATCCTCTGTTGCACCCAGAACAATGCTTTAACCAACTGAGCCACACCAGCCAAGGGCATGTTCTGTATCTTGATTGGAATGGTGATTGGGTATATTCATTTGTCAAAACTCATCCACCTACACAAATGGTTGCATTTTGTTGCATGTAAATTCACCCTCAATAAAGGTTATTTAAAATTTTGAAAGACAAATTACAGATTCAAAAAGCATTTTTTCTGCCCTGGTCAGTATTCTACAATAGTTAGAGCGTCAGCCCAGGAAGCGAAGGGTCACAGGTTCGATTCTTGTCATCGGCAAGTACCTGGGTTGCAGGTTCCCCACCTAGGATGGGACTTGGGGGGAGGGAACCAATTGATGTGGCTGTCTCACATCAATATTTCTCTCTCCTCTCTCCCACTCTCTAAAACAGTGGAAAAAAATACTCTCCAGCAATGATGAACAAACAAAAAGTCCTCTACTTTTGTATCTGATGCTTCCAGATGAATAGGATGCAGCAGTATGACCTTGTATTTCAGAGAAATTTCTTGTTTTCTGGTGATGGAACCACTTATGATATGCTGGTATTATACAGGCAGATTCACATGGTGGTAGTAAAGCATCCGCAATGGCTTTGGCAGGATCAGGCTCACACTTGAGTGGGCTCTCAGATTGTGATAATCATGCAGCTGACTCCTTTTCCATTGATTTTCTTTGTCACTAACACTCTCCAGTGGTCATGAGCACTTTTATTTCACGACTTGCACATACCTTGCTTCCAGTTTCACAGACATCAATTGGGTCCTCTTTTAAGTCCATTGTGTCCTGAAGTCTTCCTAAGTATGAGGGATGGCACCATAATGCCAGATACATCCTTTATAAGAAAAAATTTGCAACAAAATGGGATTTTCCTTTTTTCACCTTATTTAGTTGGCTTTGAATGGTCCTTTATAGTAAGACCAATGTGGTACTTCAACTACCATATAGAACACATTCTTATCTGTATAAATTGGAAAATCATGAAATGGAGAGATATTGTCCTTTTTAAAAATACATATATTATTGATTTTGCAGAGAGAGAGAGGGATAGAGAATTAGAAACAATCGATGTGAGAGCAACATCAATCAGCTGCTTCCTGCACACCTACTGGAGATGTGCCTGCAACCAAGATACATGCCCTTGACCGGAATTGAACCTGGGACCTTTCAGTCCACAGGCCAACACTCTATCCACTGAGCAAAACCAGTTAGGGCTATATTGTCCTTTTTTTTATTTTTATTTTTTTTTACTTTTAGAGGGAGAGAATGAGAGAAACATCAATGTGAAAGTATCAATCATCTGCTTCCTATATGCCCCCTACCCAGGCATGTCCCCTAAACAGAAATGGAACTGTCAAATTGTCCGTTGCGTGGAACGGCACCCAACCAACTGAGCCACACCAGCCATGGCTGTCCTTTTTCATTTTTCTCTCTTTTTTAAAATATATATTTTACTGATTTCAGAGAGGAAGGGAGAAGGAGAGATAGAAATATCAGTGATGAGAGAGAATCGTTAATCGGCAGCTTCCTACACACCCCACATTGGGGATCAAGCCTGCAACCTAGACATGTGCCCTGACCGGAAATGGAACCACAATCTCCTGGTTCATAGGCCAACGCTCAACCACTGAACCACGGCACCTGAACTCTTCTTGAATTTTGAGGAAGATGCAGTGTTCAAGGAAGATGCAGTACTGAGGGCTTGGCGCTTCTCAGGGCTGAAGCAGCACATGGTGCCAGAGACATTGCTTACTGCTAGCACAGAACAAGCAGCCTGCACACAGTTCGGACTGATGAGACCATCTTTTTTTTTTAATTCCTCACTGGACAAGGTGATTTTTAGAGAGAGGGGAAGGAGGAGAGAGAGAGAGACCGAGTAGTTGTCTCCTGTACATGCCCCAACCAGGGATCAAATCCACACCTAGGTATGTGCCCTCACCGGAATTGAACCCTCCACCTTTCAGTGTATGGGACGAAATTCCAACCAGCAGAGCTACACTGGAGCAAAGAGATACCATTATTACATTTTTGAGTCTTGCAATTTCATTAGCCAAATGAGCATTTTCTCTACTTCTGTCATCTTAGTTGCTCATTTGCTCTGCTCCATTCCCAGATTAATGGAAAACAGAGTACAGGGTAAGTGATTGTGTATTCTTTTCTCTGTGAACAGGACTTAAAAGAGGAGATTGATATTCGACTATCCAGAGTTCAGGATATCAAGTATGAACCTCAGCTCCTAGCGGATGACGATGCAAGACTGCTGCAGCTGGACACCCAGGGAAATCAGAGTGTGTGGCATTCTCTTGGAGAATACTTCAGTGAGGAGTCCTACAAGTTCAGAATTCCTTTGCTCTCAGTTGTAACATAGCTGCTGGCAAAACCAGCAGCTGTGGGTCCTATGTTACTGGGTATATGATGTGTGGATGGCAGGTTTTTAGCTTGGCCATTAGAGACTTTTTTGAGGGTTATATCTGAGACCACTCTTTCTCAACAGGTTGCTACAACTATTTGTACAGGATGAAAGCTCTAGATGCCATCCGTGCCTCTGGTAAGGGCTACTTGAGGGGCCATTTGGGATCCCTAAAGCTCGTTTAGGGAAGAGAGGGAGGAACCCACTTTATGTACATTAGAATTTGTCCTTTCTGCACTATCTCTGGTTAGTAGGAATTTTCCTGGTTTTGTGAGTATTGGGTGACTCTTTTGCATGAGAAAATGATGTAGACAAGATGTTTCTTCTCCAAAGAGTCTGAATTTGTTTTGTTCTTTAGGCATTAAGTTTCATGAACTGGATTGTGGTAATTTGCTTGTTTTCTGCAAAAAACAAGCTCTTTTGCTAAGCCCCAGATAGATTATTCTTTAACTTCGTTTATTCTATAACCATTATCATATATTCTCTGTCTCTACTAAAACATAGTTTATATGTCTTAAAGCCAGGGTAGATATGTAGGGGGGTAAATAGGAGGGTGACACGATTGTGTATCATTGGTATAGTTACAGTTGTGTTGCCACCACCAAATGACAACTCAGACACAGCTCTTTACCTCTGGTCTTCTTAATTCTTTAGAACTTCCCTGTAACTTATTCGTTGGACCCATTTCTAAGGTTGGGAAATTATCTAGAAAGAGTAACAAATGGAAGAAGGGGTAGCATTGTGCTATTATTTATCTCCTCAGAAATCCCATTTCATGCTGAAGGCCGGCATCCCTGTTCCTTAATGGGCAAGAATTTCCGCTCCTACCTGCTAGATCTTCGGAACACTAGTACTCCTTTCAAGGGTGTGCGCAAGGCCCTCATTGATACTCTGCTGGATGGCTATGAGACAGCCCGCTATGGGACTGGGGTAAGCTGAGTTGCCACTAAAGGGAATTAAAGGGATCCCCACACTAAGAGATCTCACTGTTCCTTCCTTTTTCCTCAGGTCTTTGGCCAGAGAGAGTACCTGCGCTATCAGGAGGCCCTGAGTGAGCTGGCCACAGTGTGAGTTTAGAGGGGAACATGTCAAAGGGGACTGGTTAGGATATAGCAGTGCTGAACTGCTTCCATAGTAAGA